>VUQI01061846.1:0-13242 GCA_015106735.1 Paratilapia polleni
GTTCAAGAAACCGGTTTGAGATGATTTGAGCTTTGTGACATGGTGTGTTATCCTGCTGGAAGCAGCCTTCAGAAGATGGGTACACTGTAGTCATAAAGGGATGGACATGGTCAGCAACAATACTCAGGTAGGCTGTGGTGTTTAAACAATTCCCAGTTGGTACTAAGGGGCCCAAAGTCTGAAAAAATCCCCCACACCATTAAACCAGCAGCAGCCTGAAATGTTGATACAAGGCAGGATGGATCCATGCTTTCATGTTGTTTATGCCAAATTCTGACCCTACCATCTGCATGTCTCAGCAGAAATTGAGACTCCTCAGACCAGGCAATGTTTTTCCAAAATTTGTCCAATTTTGGTGAGCTTGTGCGAACTGTAGCCTCAGTTTCCTGTTCTTAGCTGACAGGAGTGGCCCCCAGGGTGTGGTCTTCTGCTGCTGTAGCCCATCTGCTTCAAGGTTTGACCTGTTGTGCATTCAGAGATGCTCTTCTGTATATCTTGGTTGTATCAAGTGGTTATTTGAGTTACTGTTATTGAGTTATTGTAAATTTGTGTTAACAAGCAGTTCAAACAGGTCTAACTAGTAAAGTGGCCAGTGAGCGCATGTATTGCTCTGTGACATCAGTAAACACTTTATCAAATAAATTGCTAGCTTTAGGTCACACTGAAACATGAAGTCCATGATGTAGCTTTTGGTCATTCTAAGAGTCAGAAAGGAGGATTATGCTGGATATGCTCACTCACTAACAATTTGTCAATCATAAGTCATTAGCCAATGAGCATGCAGCATCTGCCCCTCATTCATCACATTTAGTTTTAAAACACCAAAATGCTGACAGTGAAAATGATCAACTCATGGCTTCATAACAGGACTTCACTAACCAGTGGGCGACTTCATGGTGGCCATGTCCATCTTTTATGCTGTCTTTGGTTACAATGATGAATGCTCATATTAAACATGGCCAAATTTTGAAATATAATGAGCTCAGCATATGTAAAAATAATACCTATAAGCCAGAAGCTCAGGCTTCTGTTCTAAACACTCATTTTCAGACAGTTTTTTCTACTCTTTTCTATGATATCAAAGAGAGGCAGCATCCTTAATATGGTCATCTCAGTCACATTGCTCTGGCTGCAAGCCAGTGCTGTTCAAACCTTCTATTTGTGAGGGCCAGTCAATCAGAAGAAAGTTGGCTTAAAGGGAGGTGGCTGTAGAGAGGAGCTAAACCAGCTTGTTTCAGGCAGAGGACGAACTGAGGGTCTTCAGCAAGACTCAGTAGAGTCTTCTCAGAGTTCAAGAATAATAATATAGAACTGGATGTGAATCAACTTGTGTTTCCAAATGTATCCAAAGACTGTGAAAATATGCCAAAACTTTGCAGAATGTAAGGTGACTCTTCAGATGTAGATGTACTGTCTGACCACAAGTCCAAAGCCCAAGTGTATTCAGTTTACAGTTATACAAGACAAAGATAAGCATAAAATCCTGTCATATGAGAAGCTAGAACCTCAGAATATGTATGGTTTTGTTTTGGTTTTTTTTGTTTTGTTTTTTTAATGAGTAAAATAATTAAATTTTAAGTTGGAAGAGAAGGTGTTGGATTCGATATGTTATCAGGCCCTTATGGCATACAGTATCATGAAAGAAAACAGCAGCTTTTACAGTGTTATTCAAAAGCATTCAACCATAGCTTAAGTTGTCAAATTGGCAGCGTACTGTACAGTAGAGGAAAACTGGATGACAGTGGTGTCAGCTGGGATTTCCTGATTACAAAACACTGATTTAGCTCCACTGTCTGATGCATAAATGCATGAAGTGAGACTAATTACAAGCTGTTGAGAAAGTAGGCCAGTTTGGGTAAAGGTCTCTCTCTCCCTCTTTTTTTCTCTCTCTCCCTCCCTCCATTTATTTCTGTATCATCGCTTTGTCCATTTAGAAAGTCACAACACACACACGGCCTACCTGACAGTATATTCAGTGTCTCTCTGCGCATAAAGAGAGATTAGATTTCAGTATCAACCTTTTGTTTCCTGACACACACATATAAACACACATACAGCTCAGAGATGGGAGCAGAGCCCTTTTCATTTGAAAACCTGCTTTATACAATGGGTTCAGAAAGTATTCAGACCCTCTTCACTTTTTTCAATTTTGTTATGTTGCAGCCTGATGCTATAATTGTTTAAATTCATTTTCCCCTCAATACTCTACACTCAGTATCCCATAATGACAAATTGAAAACAGAATTTTAGGATTTTTTTAAAATAAATTTATTAAAAAGAAAAAACTGAAACATCACATTTACATAAGTATTCAGACCTTTTGGAAAAACACTTGAAATTTTGTTCAGGTGCCTCCCGTTTCTCTTGATTGTTGCTGAGATGTTTCTACACCTTGATTGGAGCTAATCTGTGGTAAACTAAATTGACTGGACATGATTTAGAAAGACACACACCTCTCTATAGAAGGCCTCACAGTTGACAATGCATATCAGAGCAAAAACCAAGCCTTGAGGTCAAAGGAACTGTCTACAGAGCTCAGAGACAGGGTTGTTGCAATGCACAGATCTGGGGAAGGCTACAAAAATATTTCTGCTGCACTGAAGGTTTCCAAGAGCACAGTGACCTCCATAATTCTCAAATGGAAGAAGTTTGTCACAACCAGGACTCTTCCAAGAGCTGGTCGCCTGGCCAAACTGAGCAAGTGATGGAGAAGGGCCTTCATGAGAGAGGTGACTAAGAACCCAATGGTCACTCTGACTGAGCTCCAGAGATCCTGTGTGGAGATGGGACTAAGTTCCAGCAGGACAACCATCACCGCAGCCCTCCACTGATCTGGGCTTTATGGCAGAGTGGCTAGATGGAAGCCTCTCCTCAGTGCAAAACACATGAAAGCCCACTTGGAGTTTGCAAAAAAAAAAAAAAAAACACTTGAAGGACTCTCAGACTGTGAGGAACATGATTCTCTGGTCTGATCAAACCAAGATTGAACTGTTTGGCCTCAATTCATTATGGCTGGAGGAAACCAGGCACCACCTTGAGATATCCTCAATGAAAACCTGTTCCACAGTGCTCAGGACCTTAGACTGGGCCAAAGGTTCACCTTACCACCTGACAATGACCCTATGCACACAACAAAGACAACACAGGAGGGGCTTAGGGACAACTCTGTGAATGTCCTAGCATGGCCCAGCCAGAGCCCTGACTTGAAACCTATCGTACATCTCCGGAGAGACCTGAAAATGGCTGTTCACCGACAGTCCCCATCCAACCTGACTGAGCTGGAGAGGATTTGCAAACAAGAAAAGCAGAAAATCCCCCAATCCAGGTGTGCAAAGCTTGTTGCATCATAATCAAATGATTTGAGGCTGTAATTGCTGCCGAAGGTGCGTCAACTAAGTACTAAGCAAAGGGTCTGAATACTTATGTAAATGTGATATTTCAGTTTTTTACTTTTAATAAATTTACAAAAACATCCAAAAATTCTGTTTTCAATTTGTCATTATGGGGTACTGAGTGTAGATTAATGAGAAAAAAAATGAACTTAAACCATTAAAGCATCAGGCTGCAACATAACAAAATTGAAAAAAGTGAAGAGGGTCTGAATACTTTGCGAACCCATTGTAACTGACTGATATAGAGCAATGGGCTTGTTGATCAGCAGCAAGGTCGTCACTCATTGGCTGAGGGATGAATAATGTCCTCAGCTCGACCTTAAAAAGGGAGATCTTTTACTTTTGTACAGGTAAAGATGACACACTCACACACTGTTCTTCTTTTTTCTCCTCTTTCCTCAACTCCTCCTCCTCCTCCCCCTCCTCTCCTCCACATGTATACACGTATGAAACCAAACTACAGTGGAACAATTTATCTGGTGGAGCCAGTCAACCACCTCATTAGGCTTTGTGTGCATATGTGTGGGTGTGTCTTAATAATTTAACCGTCGCTGTCAGGACCTCGGTCACCAGAGCACTCTCAGGTTCCTTTACAGCTCTCAGGTGATCACACACACATACACACACACACACACATACAGGTAAAATTGTGCAATTGCATTCAAAAGCAGCACAATGCAGTGAGATAAACTTTAGATGAATTCAGCGTGCTGCTCGCTGAGCGCAGTGTTGCCGTGCTGTAGGTGCATTATGTTGCAAAGCAGATTCTGCACTTCTTTGTGGGTAATAATCCACTCTGAGGTGTCTCATACAATGCTGGTACAATAACCGACAGACTGAGGCAAAGGATGATAAAATACAGAGTGGAACAAAGTTTGTATTGTCAAACATTTTCTCAAGGAATGAAATACAAAAAGGTTAAAAGATATAGTATGAATACCAGTGGATTTATTTCACTAGATCATGAAGTGTGCAGTGTCTTTTTTGGCAGTAAAATATCAAAGATAACAACAAAATACTAGATCTAACCTCTGTCTTTGTTTGTCTTTCTACTTGTTTTAACTGACTAACAGTCAAAAATAGACTATTTGTTTGTATTGAGGGTCTTTAGGTTCATGTGCACATGCATGTTTTTACCAACGAATCAGTTCAGAATGAATGCTCTGCACACCAGTGACTCCGAGCTGTAATGAAAGCTGTGTGTATCTGTATGTGTGAGCGGGCTATGTCTTCACACCATGCCATACATCTGCAGTCATTTCAAATTCTCCAGCTATGATGTGTGCGCTGTGATAATTGACAGCAAATGCTAACCTAACACGTCTGCAGCACAGTCAGCGGTGAGACAGATGAACAGACAGGAGGAGAGGCAGAGCGCTGCAATACAAAGTACGCAAAGTGTGTGAAAAGAAAAATGGAGGTTATTAAATAGACACTTGGAGTGGAATTCGTGGGATTCTTGCGTTGAATTCCAATGATTTAAAGCAATCTAGGCCTTGCTAATGGCTTTGAACTAAACTGTAAATTGTGAGTCCTAAATTCCTGCAGCATGTGTCAGTCTTTTTGGACAGTTGCATCTTCCAGATAAGATGACGAATCCGGTCACATCATAAATCCACCCCACATATGTACAGTCACATAACAGATAAGCAATATGCATGACATCTATGCAGAATCCATCAAGTAGATGTGGTTGAAAATCCTAAAAAAAGGATTGAGCTTTTCAATTTGGATTATTCTGATGAACTAAAGAGTTAAGAGATCCTTTATTATTAGAAAAAATGCTCCTACTGATTAAACTAAAAAATGCTGTAAAGCTACTATGTTAGATTAAAAATCCAAAAAGTTGTATTTCTGAGCTCACTACAAGCTGAACTTTTAGAGGTTTGGAGGTTTTCAGAGGACTTTGATTTATGTCCACTAATCCTTTCAGACTTCTTGTTCCTGAGAGACACCAAAGGACAAGCCAGAATTTCAAGGCAGACCTGTATTCACATCTGTGAATAACACATTAGCCTCTATCTTAACTGATATGTTGTCAGTTCTTCTTTTGATTGTATTGTCAAACACAGACACATTTGACAGCCCATTTGTGGCATCTGGACCTACATCTTCCTTTCAGACACGTCCACACGTTGCTTCCACTGGTTCAGATTGGCTGCTATTCTGAAGAAGGTGAAGTTTCTCTCAGAAGGGATGTTCGGTTTCATAAGTGTCTCTTCAGCTTGCGTGGCAGCATGTTAGCATTAGCCAACATATCCTGACAGATAATGCACTCAGGCTGACGGCCATTATCAGCCCTCACGACAGGTAGCTTTTTTTGTAATACTGTCTACAGATATTTTTTCCTTAAGAAGGTGGCTCACACTGGTGGTTAGGTGATTTGCTCCACAAAAGAAACCATCAATTTCCCCCTTTTGTAAAGGCCTTTGATGAACCATGCCCTCATAATTCTCATCACATTTCAACTGCACAAACAAGCTGGGGTTTTTAGGGGAAATGAGTTCCTACAAAGTGCAGATACAGTGAATTAACAAGTCATTCATAACTTTTTTTTTTTTTTGCAGTTGTATTTCAGTAATAATGTACGGATTTCACAAACACACTGTACTTGCCTCAGGGCACACCAGTCATCTGGGAGCCACTGCGTTAGAAACTAGCAGAATCAACTACTTCACTGCATCTGACTCAAATACCTAGACTGGGCATCGGTGACAACAGCCGAACTACTGAGCCGATCTGTTCAGTTCAGTTCTACCCTAAGCTGTTTTCACACATGCGACCTTGTCAGGAGTTCATGTATAAAAACCGATTTATACTTAGTTTAATATGTTATGCATTAGCAGCACCAGAACGTGCAGGAAGGAGAGCTAACAACAAAGAGCCAGCTGTTTAGAGGTATCTCCTGCTTGCTCAGTAACAAGTTTTGTTTGTTTCTTTATGCTAGTTTGTGACTTAATTATGAGTTAACATCAAACAAATGGTGATCAAGTGAGTTGGCAATGAGGGAAGAGTGGTGTCCACGGTGCTGTCTTCAACTCTTTCCATTTGGCTGTGTTAGATATGTCACTTGATGGGGACCATTGATTGCACTTACACTAATGTATTAATGTTATCTCCACTTTACCTGTCTCTCGTCTGTGTATGTTTGTGAGGGACACACATGGTGAAAAAGAGAGCAAAGGAAGGAGAGAGACTCAAATTCTCACAGTGAGCTGAAATTTAAAAAAGTAAATAATGTATATACATTTTATATTTTCAGTTTTCCAAGCTTGTGTCTGTTATGTACCAGGAACTTTCTTGCTGTGAGGCGACAGTGCTAACCGCTGCACCACAGTGCCGCTCTTATGAATGCTAGGTTGTTAAATAATATCACACTGCTCCACTGACATAAATGACTCTCCAAAGACAGGTGCTGTTTAAATCTGGCATACCGATTCATGCGGACGGCTGTCCTCGAGCTAATACCACTTTTGTAGCCAAGCCAGGGGGCTATCCATAGGCTTAGGAATGGTGTGGCTCAAATGCTAACACAGCAACTTCCAAACTGAAATGCTCCTAAAACAGTGCCAGCCCCGTGATTAATGTCAAAAAATCTCCAAGACATTAAATCAAGGACTGTTAGCACTCTATGTAGCTTGCTGTATGTTGGGAAGACACAAGAGTTTCCACAAGGCCTAAGTAATAAATTAATTGAATGTTTAGTACAGAAAATCTTCTCACACCTCATGCATGTTCTCCATACGCCTGTCCTCCCTGGTAACAGTGCACTTGTGTGTGTGCGTGCATGGATGCTTGCTCCTACGCAGTAGCTACACCACGATGGCCATCTGAGGTGGCAGTAGGACAGATGGTACGTAGGTTGGCCTTCCCCCGTGCACACTCTCAAACATGCATCTATCACAGACACATGCACGCCAAGAGTCAGCAGCATGTTCCCTGACAGCAGAATACATACTGTAATGATCTCTTCAGCTGCAGGCTATGAACCCCACCAGCACCACGAACACATTTCAGTGACTGCTTTTTACTTTTGCAGCTTTGATGAACAGAAACGAGGCATTCTTCTGCAGTTCTTCTCTGATTATTTCACAGTGCACAAACCTTTTTGCTGTTTCTAAAAATAGCATCTGTACAGCGTCAATTGTAGTCTAAAATTAGCTGCCATCCTTGAACAAAAAGGCAATAAAAACACACAAATGCGCCAATACAGATTACAGAATGCATTGTTATTGTTTCTAATTTTGCAATTTTACTTTTATTTCATGAATATATGCCTGTAATATGTTTTACTTTTGTTTTAATAGGTGTTTTTCTTTCGTATAATTTATTATAAAATGATATTTATTGAATAACTGCATGCTTTTGTTTAGAAGCTGTTTGATCTTTATTATTTGAGTTCTTTATTTGAGCTTTCTGTGACATATTAAACATCAAACAACTGCTTTGAGATCCAGAAAGTTATGCTGGCTGCAGCTTGGCTGCACACTGTCCTTCAGCTGTTTCAAACCTGCACTTCAGACCTCAACCTGCCAATCATGTGCACTGCTGTGTAGTGTCCTGTGTGCAACCACCTGTTGCACACAGTTGTTTGACCCTGACCTTTGACCTCTGACCTCTGTGTGAAGGTACAGGGGAAAAGAGGAACCTGCCCTGCAGGGATGACCACTGCAACAAATAGTTTACATGATGAGGCTGTAAATCTCTTCTTTGGAAACGTAGCGAAGAGAGGCTGGCATATTTTCCAGGAGAGTACAGGGAGAGAGGGAGGGAGAAGAGTGAGCGAGGGCAGAAAGAGTAGCAGCCCCGGCCGTTAGTCGAAGTCTCCCCGGCTGGGGCCCCTCTCTAGACGGCAACACGTCATGGAACATTCCCGGAACCAGCCAGCGCACCACCCACCATCTCTCTCTCTCCCTCTCATACACAGACACATACACAGAGGAAACAAACGATGAGATATGAGATAAAGTCACTCCCATCTGAAAAAGAAATCGCCAGTGTTCCGGTGTTGGATTTCGGTAGCATGCTGTAAAACAAGGTATAGGTACGGTAACAGCAAGAGTCGTTTTTGACCGAGGAATGTCACACAGATCATACTGTAGCTGCAACAAGGAAATACCAAAGAGAGTGCGCGGAGGTCACAGCTTAAACTCACTTTTGAACACTCCACGCGCACTATACAGTGACTAGAGGAGCACCACATCAATGTCAGAGGGAACTGCAGGTGAAACTCTATTAATCAAACCAACCTGGTGCGGGCAAGGCTGATTTGTTTGTGCAGAAAATCGACCTTCCAGACGCAAAAATCACACACTATCCGAGCTTCCACTTTCACCGCTTCCTATCCACCAACATGCACCCTCCCTCTCTCTCCCCCACTGTCTATCTCTTCCCGGCCTTGCAGGCAGCCTGGCCGTGCAGGCTACTGCAAATTCCTCAGGATGTTACGCAACCCGGGTAATCTGCATGCAATGCAATGCGTGCCCGGGGTATTCCCCCAGCATAGCCTTGCCCTTATAAGCTAAGCAAAAGATCAAGTGCCTTGAAAACAAGCCATAAATGTCCGCCATGGCGCATAAAAAGAGACTGTCAGTGTGATATGTGTGAGAATATGTCCAATAAGGTTTCGTTTTCTCTTTCCGCTCTTACCTTCTGTCTGCGCTCCGGCTGCGCGTCTCCGTGCGAAAATGACAACAAGCAACCCGGTGATAGGAGATCCGATTCCGGCGGGCTTCGCTCGTCGCTCCGGTAGAAACAGTCAGGGGATGGTTGTTAGAAATCCACAACTGTCGAGGGGGGAGCGCTGGAAACGTCGCAGCGAAGAAACCGACGAGGAAAAGTTGCGCGTAAAATTGGAAGGAATCCTTTGCGAGCGGATTTCTGCTGCCAGAGCTCCACTCCTGCAGTCAGGCAGACAGTAAATGTGTGCGTCTGACTGTGTTGTCAGTGTGTATGTGTGCGTGTGTCAGGGTGAAATCAGGAGACACATACACACGCACCCACACTCATACGCACACGGGGGTTATTCCAAGCGCCACTTCCCAGAATAGCAGCATAGAGGAGAGTGAGAGTGAGAGAGACGGAGCGGCAGAGAGCGAGGGAGAGAGAGGGCGTGTGTGTGTCCGCTTGTGTGTGTGTGTGTGTGTGTAAATGTGTGTGCTGTTGTGACGTCGTCGGATCCCCCAACGCGCAACCAGGGCAGAGGGAGGGGAGGGGAGGAGGAGCAGTGGCCGAGGAGGAGGCTCTGTCTGCCGGCAGAGAGAGAGCAGGATTCCCCGGTCACCTCTGGAGCGACCTGTCTGCCTGCCTGTCTCCCTGACTGTCTGCCTGTCTCCCTGCCTCCTTTTTGCTTGGACATGTATACATTCAGTTACGCCTTAAGAATGAAAGTGAATACATTATTATACACATTTCATCTTAAAAAACGGTAGCATATGACGTCATATTAAAAAATCAAATAGTTTAGAGGTGACAATATTATAGATTATATTATAGAATAGATAGATAGATTATAGAATAGATTTCCGTGTATATTATTGTTATTATTATATTTGTGTTTTGCTGTTGGTTGTTGTTTTATACAATTTCTTGAGGATTTATTACACTGCTGGAATGCTCAGAGGGAAGGGCACATGGCCAAATTAATTCCCCATGGCAGAAAATTAACTGTCTTGCCTCATTTTATGCTTTCTCTCACACAGTGTGTACATGCAGCCAATGCTGGAATACTTTTCGTCCCACATGTGCAACGTATTGATTTGATTAAATGGATTAATTATCCCAGGTGGCAGACACATGTGAGCCTAATATTGGCTACTTTTGCAGCTTAAGGCTCAGGTATGGCACTAAGCAAGTGTTGCATGGGCCAGATGTGGCCCAAATCTCATAACACACCTGGCTGGAACCAGCACGAGGAGGGTGGATGAGGGGGCTTTGCACAATCATCTGTATGTTTTGCACCTTCCTCTACTTTCAGATTTATGTATATGCTGTATTGATGAAAGTGATGTACAGGAATGAAACACTTTCTTTGAAGTTTTCACCAGTAAAATATGAAGCTTGTTGTCTGATTCAGTCTCTTTTTCCACTGCAGAAATGTTTAGTGCTTGATGCTGGACCTGGTACTAAATGGAGCAGCAGAGAGATAAACAGAACACCTTACTATTGCTCAGCCTTGTTTGCTTTTTGCAGCTTTAGTAGAAAGACAGACAAAATGATTCTCATTGTAATTAATGACCCCGATAATTTTGGGTATAGTTATTTTAGCTGTGATCCTTCACTGGTTAGAATAGTTCATAAATTCTATTACTTGGCTTTTTCTAGACTGACATTATGACTGCTTAATGTCCTAAATCACCGAGGTGTAACTGAGTATTGGCTTCACCACTTCTGTGAAATAAAAGTATTTGATTTTAAGACAGGAGGCTTGTGATGGTGTTGCTTAGTCTTTCAGAGAAAATTGCATGGTTAAATCCAAAAAAGACTTACTGCAGTTTGTGAAATGGTCATGAAATTTAATATTTTGATTCGTCTTCCTATAGCCAGACCATCTGCTGCTGACCTGGGAATTTGCACCCCTAAACCTAGGCCTTTATCAGGAGTTTCAAACTCACTTTCACTAAGGGTCACACTGGGAAATGAGAGCCACATCAAGGGCCGGTCATACAGTTTATTTACATGTTGTAATTTATGTATGTAAAATTCACATCCATAGAGCCTTCTGAACAGTTTAGTCCACATAAAGCCAAAACTCAAATAACAGAGTAGTTTTATTAGTCATTCTAACATTTAGTCAAGCAAACTAATGTGTTCTAGTTACAGTTGTAAAAGGAAGCTACCACACAGCACAATCACAAAAACCTGTTTCACAAACCTCAGTATGACAGCTACTGGCACAATGGCACATGTGATTAAACAAAATATATGCTGATGTAAAAGTAAAACAATAATTATTTACTGTGAACAATTATTTGCCGTACATGAGGGTGTGGGAAATTTTTAAAAACTAATAGGAGAAACTCGTTGGTCGTGTGGTTTACATGAATCGTACAGCCTAGCTATCTGTCAGCAGATAAACTAAACTTTGCAGTGTCTCAGAAAATATCTGACTCATCCATTTCCTCTGCTGTGATGAAACTCACCTTTAAAGCTCCATCATTTCGAGATTTGGCTGGATGAAACATATTTCGCTGTGGCTGGGTGCTTCTTTCACCGACTTTCTGAGGTCTCTGTTCCCTGTCGATGACTCTTTATCATCCCGTGGGCAGATGGATACACAGCCCTCTCGTGGTAAAGAAGCTCTCAGTTCCCAAATCTTTTCAAATTGTCTTCCTTCAGCATCAGCTTTCCCGTTTGGGCCATTCAGTGTTAGCTTCATGCTAACCATGAAGTTGTTCAGCATATGAATGGGGCACGCATCAATGTGCTGACTCTACAGTTGGGCCAAAACTTTATTTAGATCCTAAAGTGATACACAGGCCTGATTAAAACTGGGCCTTTATTTTGACACGCGGCCTAATTTATGGACATAGGAGTTCTATTACCTTATACGGCCTCTTTCTTAATTTATGAATAATTGGTATTGTAAGCTAAATTTCACACATTGCTTTTTTGAATTCTTTTGGTGAGTTTAGCTGATAGTTTGGAGCATTATTTTACAGTCACAGTTTGTAGAAGGTGAGGAAGCAGAGGGTGCGTGGCCATCCTACCTGTGTGGAAAAAAGAATCTTCATCAGAACTGTTCACAACTTCTAATTATGATTTTTTGTTGTAAACTCAAATTCTACTTTTGTATTAACTGGGAGCACCCAATCAATACCTATTGTTAGCAGTCCTCACCTCTTCCTGGTTGTCTCCTCAGCAGGGTGTGGGGGTAAAAGAGTGAAGAAAGGCCAATCACGTGGTTAAGATGTCCTGGGACAAACCATTGTAACAGGCTGGGGGAGTGCAGAGAGAAGCATTTCTGATATGTGATGTTGGACATACTGTATGTGTTATTGAATTATTTACAGGAATTTGTGCATGTGTAAATAACTATTTTTGTATTCTATTTTCTTAGGTGTTGTTTTATGTAGATGTTTATTTTTTATATGATCTTCATGGGCTCTTCCAAGTCCTCACCTGAAACAGGCAGGGTATGAAAAGCAGCTAGTTGCTTTAAAGATTGATTGGTGTTAGTGTGCATTTCACTGAGTCCTGCTTTATGTCAATAAATGCCACAAGTTGCTGGTTGAGTTTTACTTCAGTCTAATACTTTAATTCAATTCAATTCAATTTTATTTATATAGCGCCAAATCACAACAACAGTCGCCTCAAGGCGCTTTATATTTTAGGGTAAAGACCCTACAATATTAGACAGAAAACCCCAACAATCAGACGACCCCCTATGAGCAAGCACTTGGCAACAGTGGGAAGGAAAAACTCCCTTTTAACAGGAAGAAACCTCCAGCAGAACCAGGCTCAGGGAGGGGCAGCCATCTGCCGCGACCGGTTGGGGGTGAGGAGAAACAGAAGAGAGCAGAGGGAGACAGGACAAAAAAGGCACACCTATGGGAGAGAGACAGGGTTAATAATAGCTAATGATATGCAAATGGTGTATAAACACATGGAGATTGAAAGAAAGTGAGGACGAGGAAGTGCTCAGTGCATCATGGGAAGCCCCCAGCAGCCTAAGTCTATTGCAGCTTAACTAAGGGATGGTTCAGGGTCACCTGATCCAGCCCTAACTATAAACTCTATCAAAAAGGAAAGTTTTAAGCCTAATCTTAAAAGTAGAGAGGGTCTGTCTCCTGAATCCAAACTGGGAGCTGGTTCCATAGGAGAGGGGCCTGAAAGCTGAAGGCTTTTCCTC
>VUQI01061847.1:0-17501 GCA_015106735.1 Paratilapia polleni
CTGCCTTCAGAAGTCACCTAATTAGTAAATAGAGTCCACCTGTGTGTACTTTAATCTCAGTATAAATACAGCTGTTCTGTGAAGGCCTCAGAGGTTTGTTAGAGAACATTAATCCAAAAATGGAAAGAGTATGGCACAACTGCAAACCTACCAAGACCATCTACCTAAACTGACAGGCTGGGCAAGGAGAGCATTAATCAGAGAAACAGCCAAGAGGCCCATGGTAACTCTGGAGGAGCTGCAGAGATCCACAGCTGGGAGAATCTGTCAACAGGACAACCATTAGTTGTGCACTCCACAAACCTGGCTTTTATGGAAGAGTGGCAAGAAGAAAGCCATTGTTAAATGAAAGCCATAAGAAGACCCGTTTGCAGTTTGCCACAAGCCATGTAGGGGACACAGCAAACATGTGGAAGAAGGTGCTCTGGTCAGATGAGACCAAAATTGAACTTTTTGGCTTACATGCAAAACGCTATGTGTGGTGGAAACCTAACACACATCAACCTGAACACACCATCCCCACTGTGAAACATGGTGGTGACAGCATCATGGTGTGGGGATGCTTTTCTTCAGCAGGGACGGGGAAGCTGGTCAGAGTTGATGGGAAGATGGATGGAGGTAAATACAGGGCAATCCTGGAAGAAAACCTGTTAGAGGCTGCAAAAGACTCGAGACTGGGGCGGAGGTTCACATTCCAGCAGGACAACGACCCTAAACATACAGCCAGAGCTACAATGGAATGGTTTAGATCAAAGCATATTCATGTGTTAGAATGGCCCAGTCAAAGTCCAGACCTAAACCCTGTTGAGAATCTGTGGCAAGACTTGAAAATTTCTGTTAACACAACGCTTCATAATTATGGGCTACTTTGTGTTGGTCTGTCACATAAAATCCCAATAAAATACACTTAGGTTTGTGGTTGTAATGCGACAAAATGTGGAAAAGTTATAAAGGTATGAATACTGTTGCAAGGCACTGTATTAGGCAAAAACTACAACTGTTAAATTAGCTAATGCGGTGATTCCCGAAGTGTGGGACACATTAAGGTACTGCAGGTGGGCCGCAAGAAGTCATTTACCATGAATTAATAAATAAAGCTTTTACTTTTCAGTTTTGCTATTTAGTTTTAAATTCCAGAAACACAACTAGTGAAACAAAGCAATGGGATTTTAAAATTATATGTTATGTTTAATTTTCTGACCTATTTTTGATCCTGAACTCAAATTATATCTCATTATTAGAGGGAAAGAACTAAAATGGAGCACAAGTAAATCTCCCTACCCTTATAGTTGCAGCATCCGCTGGGTCTGACAACCTTCCTAGTGGAAACTCTGCCTGATGTTGATTTTCTGCCTTTCTTTGGTTTATGTCATTGAAAAGTTAATATCTTGATATCCTGTCATACTTTAGGAAGTTTGTGGTGTACATTTTTACCCAGTATTCTTCTACATTTTATTCACTAATCAGTTAATCTATGAATTTAAATTATTAGCTGCA
The DNA here is from genome assembly GCA_015106735.1 of Paratilapia polleni. NCBI lineage: Eukaryota > Metazoa > Chordata > Actinopteri > Cichliformes > Cichlidae > Paratilapia > Paratilapia polleni. The sequence continues at coordinate 1,498 of VUQI01061847.1, forward strand.
GATAAATCCGTAATGCAAAATGCACTGATTTCCAACATTTTTGGCTTGTTAACAGTTTATGGCCTGTTGGAGAAAGTCTGAAAATCACTGCAGTGTGAAGAGTGTGCCTAAATCTTGTGGTCGACTAATTTTAATTTTACCCTTTTGTAGAATGTACTGGGTTATTCTAAACATCCATCCTTCCATCCATCCATCCATCACTTCTTCCTAATTATTCAAATGTAGGTTGCGGTGGCAGTAGGCTAAGAAGAGTATTTCCACTGTCTTTTTCCCCCAGCAACATTTTCCAGGTTTTCCTGGTAAATCCAGAGGCATTCCCATGGAAAACAAAACACAGTTAGGACTGCCTGGAAAATCTCCAACGGGAGGTATCCAGGGGGGTATCCTGACCAGATGCTTGAACCACCTCAGCTGATTCCTTTAGACACGAAGGAGCACCGACCTCATTCTTTTGGTATCTCCTGAGAGCTCATGACTTCAGTTGAGGGTTAGAACATATATGGATTTGTAAATCAAAAGCTTCTCCTTCAGGCTCTCTTCACCACAACGGTCTGGTACTGTACATCTCACGATCCACCTTACCATCGCTCATGAACAAAGATCCAGAGATCAGTGAACTGCCTTGCTTGGAGCAGCAAGTCACCCTGAACCCAGAGGGAGCAATCTACCATTTTCTGGCAGAGGACCATGGCCTCAAACATTTTAAACGTATCATATATCATATATCATATATTTCACATTTAATTCTACTGTAGTATGTTATCATGCAGAATAAAGGGAATGTGATTATTGATCAGGGTGAAATGATGTTCAGTCCCCACTAACTTCAACATTTTTTGCATTTTAAAACAGGCATATTGGTCCTTCCAGTTCCTTGAAAATAAAGCCCTTTGCACTTTTTTGATCCATAGTGCACCCAAAGGGAATATTTGACACATAACTGTTTTTATGTACCAATTCTGTCCTGCAAAATCCTATAATGGATAAAATATGAATGTTAGGCAGCAAAAAAAAAAAAAATCTATTTCTAACCATACCCCTCCCCTTAATAATTCACAAGTAGCTGATCATCATAAAAAAAACTCCAAAAGCTTCTGAAAACCTCTGTAGTGATTTGCAAGTAAAACATGACATTTAAAATTAGTGTGACTGGCTGCTGCAGGTATAAATGCATGAGGAGAAATAGAGCCGGCTAAGCTCTGCACTATCACATTAAAAAAGAGCAGTTTCAGAAATGACATCAGCAATGAAAACAGCTTTGCTCACTACCAGATAATCCCTGGGTGTGGTTGGGCTTAGAGCCATTCAGCAGGAGATCAGTTGAGGTTACAACAGCACGTGTCCACATGTGGAATAATATGGTATTGATTATTTAAGTAATGCATGTTTCCATTCTGCACGGGTTAGAGCTTTTGACAGATATTTCCTCTCTGGAGTGTTTATCCCTTCATTCTCCCCGTTCCATATTAAAGAAAATGGGAAGAGTAGAAGGGTTGTGGGGGTTGGAGAACACGTGCCATCCTCTGTCCCTTGAGCTCGGCCAAGCAGACTAATCCACCCAAGGCCAGAGAGGAAGAATTGAGTCAGAGATATATACTTTGCCAGCCACGACTGATATATGCCACAGATGCTCTCGCAGAGCTGCTGTGTGAGGTTGTAATACAACCTTATATCAAATTTTAAAAAAGGAGTCGAGTGTATGAAAAAGAAGGACTAAAGAAGAGCTGGTCAGATGGTTGAACATCTTTCTTCCCCCCCTCTTTTCTGACTTCAGATTAGGAAGCGCTGTAACACCTCCTACCTTGTCTCTCTTGCTCATTATATAAATATTTCTCCCACTTTTCAGGTAAACAACACCTGTGTCAAAACCTGTTTGTGTCATCCTTTATTTCAGCAATATAAGCAATCTCTTCTCTATCATCTTGGCTCAAGGTGCACTAAAGTTGAAATAGATTTTTGAGTTTTTGGCGTGTGGGGAGGACATCTGTATAGTAAAGGCTTGTGCATGACTTATAACACAAGAAGAAAAAAAACAATGAAAGCTTCATAGAAAAAATTGACAGCAAAAGAGTAATAAAGTTATCAGGATTATTTTTTCCTTCATAATAGTTGGAAGCTAAAAACACAACTGGAACTTAAATTTGATTAATTGCAAACGTGATCAAACTGAATGACCAGGCGTCCAACAAGTCCTTATCATCATTAAACAAAAAATGAATGAATAAACCAACAGTCAAGTCAAGAGTTCAACAAAGCATTAAAGAAAAGATACTCTTCCTCCAAAGGAGGTTATAAGCTGCAGAGCTCACTTCATTACAAGACATATACAGCTTGAATCCTCCCAAAAGGGCCCAGTGGCACTGGATGAGCCAGTTCTCCCAGCCTTGAAATCACAAGCAAGTGAAATCAGCTGCGTTCAGTCACCTGCAAGCATAAAAACAGGGTGACCATGCTCATATTCTCATCTTAGCATTTCAGCACACTAATTATCACAACTGGAATGTAATTAGTTCTGTTGGTATTTGGCAGTAAAGTCAAGTTTTCACAAATTCTGCTGTGCACCCCATCGATATCTGTACAGCTGCTGGGATATTTTTGTTGTCCGGGACTGGAGATCCAGGCTGACCAACTGACCGTCATTTCCATCCCTGGAGTCGACGCTAAAAATGGGAAGATGGGTTGTGATTATATGAAGAAGCTGGCTGTAGATCATCTTCAAACCACCAGCTCCCACTGTGCAGCAGGAAGCACATAATGGATGAGCAGCAGATATAAATTGACACATCAGGGCGGTGAACATAGACCACAGCCCACATACTCTGACATCACCTCAGCATGTGGAGGAGTTTGGGAGTGGTGTTTGTAGGAGCTACGTCATGCTGCCTCTGGGTGTAAATCACACCTCTCCCAAGAATGGGTGGGGGGGCTCCAGATGCGGTTAGGTGTGGTTTTAGTGTTGACAGTGAGTAGGTGGATTGGGGGTTGTATGATGAGCCAGACGGCTATGTTCCCCTCGCTGTGGAGAGACCGCGTCTGTCACTTTGTTTTGACAGAGCCGAACTGCTCCCAGGACGGCGTCTCGCTCACTTAAAGCACAGCCAGAGTCTCGCCGGGCTGTGGCTCCACAAAACTCCATCTGTCACTCACACATTTATGGAGTTTCTGAGAATGTGGGGAATAACAAGCATATTGCAGAACAACTGTTTTTCAGTGAGATAAAATAATTCAATTTCTGACACATTACTATAGATGTAATTCTCCTGCTTTTATTTTTCAGGGCAAATATTGATGAGGTGGAAACGGAGGTGGTGGAGATTGAGGCAAAACTAGACAAGGTAAGACAATTCTTATCCACTTGTTAGTCTGATGTTATCAGCCATTTCCAGGTTCAGATGCTCCCTCAATTCCCCAAAGCAAACAAGCACTGAGGTGCCACAGAGAGTTAAAACAGTCCAAATTCTTTTATCTCCAATAAAATGATCGGTGTGGTTATTCTCCCAAGTTTTATAATAAAAATTAACATCCAGACATCACTAAAAAAGGTTCAGCAGCTTTAGAAGTTAGTATTAAGTTAGGCCTCAGTCCCACAGGCCTAGAGACTGGGGAAAAATGTGTTTTCCCCGCTGTCGCTAGGTGAAATTGGTCACAAAGACGTATACAGTGCTGCACCAAAAACATGCTTTTGATTGCTTTGGTCGCTAGCAGGTAGCTGCGGTTGCCAGTAGTTTGTATGGAGGACACTGACTTGTCTGCAAACGCTTGCCAACTACTCGCTTAGTGGTAGTGAAACTGTGAAGAGGGCGACGCTAACTGGAAACGGAGACAGTTCGCCTTCAAGTAGAAATTGCACCTTTTGAAATGCATTGGTCTCAGTGATAAGGCACAACTTTTATTTTGAAGGCGAATGTTCTCCATTTCTGGTTTGTTTCGCACTTTTTCAAGTTTCACTACAGCGTGGTGAGTATTTAGCAAGTGTTTGCAGACACTCGTCATGCTGCCTCACCAGTAGTTTGCTTCTTCCACGTAAGCTACACAGCATTCTGCTAGTGATCAAAGCAATCGCAAGAAGGTTTTTGGTGCAGCATCCTCTTTGCAACAGATTTCACCGAGCAAACTTCAGCAACCACTCATCAGCCGGTCGAGGAATACACATTTTTCCCTGGCAACCAGAGGATGCCAGGGGGTCACTGACCAGTCTCTAGGCCTGTGTGGCTGAGGCTTTAGCAAACTAGTTGACATATAAAGATTATGTAACATGTTCTGACTCAAATATGTCTTAAAAAAAAAACTAAAACATACAGCACTGCTGTAACTTTAAAAAGCACATTAAAAAGCTGGCTGACACATTGGACCAATAAGTGGACTGAATGTTATCACATGGTTTGGTTTCACTTGGATTTTTCTCTGTGCGAAAAGAAACCAAAGCACAGGAAAAAACTACAAGTTCAGAAACTCATCAGGTGTGAAACTGCCCTTAAAGAGCAAATTGTCTTTACATTCCTGTCTATTGGTTACTTCCTCTTGACTTAATACCTTTGTTTTTTATTAGTGTCCTTCCTTTTCTTCCTTCCATAAAGCACTTTTAATTTTGGGGAAATAAAGTTTACTTGTTTAATTGCTATAAAACTGTAAAAGAATAAAAACAATATTGGATAAATAAAGTAATCTTTCTATAACTTTCTTAGCCTTTACAACTCACATTGTTGGCACTTGCTTTGTTTTTCTCTATAAGCTCTATAAGCAGTAAACTGAGACCAGGCCAAGTCTCATTTGCGTTTCTTTAAATGTTTTGAATAAAAATGAAACAGAAAAGCAGCCCTGAGCATACCTGAAGGCAACAGACCTGCTGGGACATACTTTAAAGAGACAACCGTTTGTTTGCCATTCCGGTTTTTAAAGCTAAGAGGCACCAACTGTGTTTTTTTTTTTTTTTTTCTTTAGAAATGAAACTCAAACATCATGAGGTCATGTCATGAAGTGACGTATCTGGCAAGTTGTCAATATGTTGATACTGAAAGTTCACTAGCAACACGTTTTTCCGCTAAATTATCCAGTCTCACAGTATAATCCACTTTGAGTCACTACAACATTATGAAACTGTTTTTATGGTTAAACTTGGTCCCTCACAGTCCTTAGTTAATGTTTGTTAAAGATTGTGGTCAAAAGTTGCATTAAACCAAAAGCATGATCCAAACCTGTTAAATTAGAAATCTGTATTGTAGATTTTCAGAAACACTTTTGTTTGGGTACCACACTATTCTGTAAAAAGATTTTTATAAATGGTGATAAACACAGTAAAGTGAGCTTTTAACAACAGGTTGTGCTGACCTCTTGTATTTAATTTGCAAATTACAAGAGTCCTCAGACCCCCTAAATGCCACCAGCAATAACCAGAGAATCAAAATTTTGGGAGGTTTAAAAAAATAAACCAAATTATGCTCTGTTTTTTTTATGCTGGCATGGATACCAGTGATCTTGGTTGCAGATATATTTAAATGCACTAAGTCCAACATACAATTGATAATGAAGCCCTTATTCAATGTTACTGATGGCTTGAGGGCCAGCAAAAAAGTCAGGCAAGTTCACTGGCCACCTTTAAGGTCACCTGTGAGGCAAACTGGCTGAAACGAATGCTGATTGAGGGTTTTTTTCCCCTTACATTATGTGGGTTTACACTTAATACATTAAAATGTAAACTATTCAAGTCGGCTCTTCTGATAGTTTAAATGTGAAGGAAAGTGATCTTTTAACTTGCTCCCATTCACTGTTTTACAGCCGTCCACCTCGCTCTTTCTGGCAGTGATACCTGCAGCAGGGCTGAGTTTGTATTTATTTTAAAGCTAATTATTTTGCATATTTCGATTATTAATGTAAAATGTAAATCTACTATTAAATTATGCTATTATTATGGGTTAATCCAACAGGATATAACATGATTATATTAGCTTTTTTGTCAGCAAGTAAAATTCTACAAGTAAAAGTTTGATCTACTGACCTATTGTGTTGGATACTGCTTATGCATAATATCAGTTAAATTTGTGCCAGTAGACATTGAAACATTTTGCAGGGTTTAGAGCACCAACCGTGACTTTTAGAGCTTTAGAGTGGCATGTTCTCTATTTATCAGCTATTTGCTGTCTCTTGTAAAGGCACAAGATTAAAAATCCACTAAACGAGCTAATTCAAACAATATTTTTAGCACTAAAAAAACTGGGTCTAGACATTTGTAGAAGTATAAAATTCTGCCTTTTGTTCTAAAAATCTCATTTGTTAATGTTGCAAATTAGAAACATTTGGAGAAGCCCACCAGTTTGCCAAAGAAGCCTCTGTCATGTTGCATGTTTTTTTAATTATTAATGAGTGAATCCTTGCAAACATATGGGACCCTATGAATTTCACAGGGTGTTTCTCACAATGACCGCAGGCTTGAATGGTAGAAATACTGCAGAACAAATGGCTGAAAAGGAGGAATCTTGGTCACTCTCCACATTTTGTCACACTATATTGAGTTGCGGCAGACCTTAGACTCAGCCGGCCCATTACACCTAGCAGCTCACTCCCAGCATTATATCACTCTGCAGTGCCTAATCCCGTAGCACCAACATTGCTGGCCTTATGGACAGAGTATTGTTGCTCAGCCTGGTTGAAGAGTTCAGCTCAGGTTTGCTGAAACGTGACGTGGCAGCAGTACAAGTTGGGGATTAAAGAAAACATCAGTCTGCATGGTTTTCAGAGCATGTAGTTGCCCTGTAATGAAGCAGCCAGATGTTCCAGCTGTAATGCTCCTGTCACAGGTCCATCTGGTTCTGTCCTCAACCTAACCCTAACCCTGACTTTGAATTGCATGTGTCAGAAGGAGCCAGGATTAATCAGGCTGTTCTTTTACTGCCATCATTGTTGGAAACCTCCACTATTGGTTCATGTACCAGTCAACAAGGATTCTTGTCATTTTTAATATTCCTCAAACAGTTCTCTACAGGGTCTTCACATTGATGTGTTTAACCATCAAGATACTGGAGAGAGGGAATATTTAATAGCTGGCATATATATTTATAGCAATTATTGAATTACATTGAAATTTGACCATCAGTTGTAGACTTATTTTATACCTCTTTTTCTGTGCTTTGCATAAATTAATCTATTTAAGTTTCAAAGTTTAAAGTTGCAAAATGAAGTAGGTAAAGTTTGAAAAAGAACATACTCTGATCTAGATTTCTTAATTCAATCTAAATAAATATTTACTTAAATATTAGCTGATAAGATTGGGCTCATTTAGGTAGATAACAAGCAAATCAAAAGATGACTGGGGCATAACTGTCTAAACCAACTGTCTAAAGCCGTTTATCCAACAGATGTAGAAATATTTAAAAAAAAAAAGACAAAAAATAGCAAGCGTGCATGCTGGAGTGAAAGTCAGTGCACTCATGACAACGCTGCCATCTCTAAACACCAAAAATAAAAATATGGCTGAAAATATTTCTACTGATCTCACTAGTAGCATGCTGTCTCTCAGATCTCAATGGTTATACAGTATGCAGTGGTTGTCAGTTATATACAGTGGTTGCCTGGCAGTGGTTGCTAGGAAAAAAAATGCATATTCTCTAATTGGTTGGGGAGTGGTTGCTGGAGTTGCTAGGTGAAATTGGATGCAAAGAGGTATATGGTTCTGCACAGAAAAGCTCCTTGCAATTGCTTTGCTCGCTATCTGAGGTTATCTATAGTCTACATGAAAGATACCAACTTGTCTCCAAACACTTGCCAACAAGTAAAAATTGTGCTAAAGAACCCTCAAAATTACTGCTGCAGCCAACACCTTTCAGAAGGTTGGATTGCACTAGTAAGGCACAAGTTTTACTTTGAAGTCAAACATTCTCAGTTTCTGGTTTGCGTCACACTTTTTCAAGTATCCCTGCAGCTCAGAGAGTAAATGGAAAGTGTTTGCAGACAAGTCAGATTCTTCAGAGCAAACTGCGGGCAATCTGCTTGCGACCAAAACAATCACAAGGAGGTTTTCAGTGCAGCACCCTCTTTCTGACCAGTTTCACTTGGCGACAACCAGCAACCACTCACCAACTGGTCAGGGAATACACATTTTTCCCTAGCAACTAGAGTTTGCCAGGAGGTTGCCAACCGGTCTTTAGGCCTGTGTGATTGAGACGCTTAGATGGTGAACATACTAAACTCATAGACAGTGTAAAAGATGGGTGTAGCCTCTGCCACCCATTGAATAGTGAAGCCACATGATGAAGTGTCGACCTGAGAATTTTTACCATTGACATCTTGGTGTTTTGAAACCGGATATAAAGAATAAGGGGTGGATCTGACTGTGAAACCGAAGACGCCGCGCGCTCATTGACCATAAGTCACCAGGCATTCTTACTTTCTGACTCTAATAATGATCATAATTCACAAAATTAACTTTGTGTTTTGTTCAGTATGATTTGACACTAGCGATTAAGCCCCTAAAATCCTCAGGAAAGTGTTTACAGAGGTCACAGAGTGAGAGAGTCGAGGGCTGTTTTCCCATAGACTTCTATACAACTGAAAGTTTTTTCACAACCACAGGAGTCGCCCCTTGCTGGCCATTAGAAAGAATACAAGTTTACGGGACTTTGATGCTGGCTTCCTTTTTTAAGACCAGGAAACTATGTTAATCTTTTGTTCAGTCTATCTCTAGACAAAGGCAAAAAACATGTTGCCCGGAGTGAGTTTTAACAAGCTTTTTGTTATTATTATTAATGGCAGGGTAGGTTTAATGCCTTATTTCCAGTCACGATACTAGGCTAATGGTGACTTTGCTTTAGCTTTATAAACCAAAGACTACATGAGCTTCATGTCTGGTTAGCAGCTGGGAGGAAATGAGTCTTTGCTAGAGAAGACGGGTGCTGAAAAGCTGAAAAGCTGGCATTAGAACACAGAGTGAAAAATAAGAAGAGATTAATTTTCCTCTCATGAAACCAGAAGCTAAACAAAGCAGGCGTTATGGCAGACATCACAAATTTTGCTGACAGAGAAAATGTTCTTGGACTTACACAAAAACATTCATGCTGAGTTGTCAGTGTCTGCTGTCCATTATCCAGTCCTGGATAACATCAGCTCTTTTACATGTGTGCAGTGGCAAGCTGAGGTCAGGAGCTGACATATGGAGCCCACCTGCACACACTACCCTATGTGAACACAGGTGATGAATAGACAGCACACATGCAACTGGATGACTCCATCCCTGTGTGTGGCTGAGGTGTGGCGACGAGCTGAAAATGTTCCTCACTTCCTTTCACTCTCCATGTGTTTATACACCACTTGCATTTAATCATTAGCTATTATTAAACTCTGTCTCTCTCCTGTAGTGTCTTTTGTCCTGTCTCCCTCTGCTCTCTTCTGTTTCCCCTCATCCCCAACCGGTCGTGGCAGATGGCTGCCTCTCCCTGAGCCTGGTTCTGCCGGAGGTTTCTTCCTGTTAAAAGGGAGTTTTTTCTTCCCACTGTCGCCAAGTCCTTGCTCATAGGTGGTCATCTGACTGTTGGGGTTTTCTGTCTAATATTGTAGGGTCTTTACCCTAAAATATAAAGCGCCTTGTGGCGACTGTTGTTGTGATTTGGCGGTATATAAATAAAATTGAATTGAATTGAATTGAAAAATGTAGAGAAACAAAAGTTTGAGTGTTGTGGCTTAGCATGTGATGTTGAGCTGTAAAAACCGCTGGCCTTAAGCGTGGATCGTACCTCAGTGATGGTCACATGAAGCCTCAGGTTGTGCAGATTTCTATTTACCAAGTCTTGTCAAATACTTTTGGGAAATGAAGGAGCATTTGGACCTTTAAATAGCCAGTGATGTTAACAGGCGGATTGATTTTATATCCACCTTACACCAAATGACCGCGTTGACAGGAGCTCGCCACAACTTGGGCAAAGCTGTCATTTGACATTGGACATTTGTGACGCAGCATGTGAAAACCAGAGATTTCAGTCTAAAATTTTTATTTTTTTAGTGGTTTATGTTTCCTAAAATTTAAAAACTTCTAGATTACCGTGCAAAAAATATTTAATTTATCTATCTTTGCTTACTTTTCTATGAATTTTTAACTTGAAGAACTGTGTCCATTCTTTGAATTATTATGGTTTAGCAACAATGCAAATACATAGATAGTCACTTGTAGCATGTTCATAAATGATTAAACTTCTGATAAAAACTCCACTAGGTTTACAAGAAACCGTCTAGCGTCTAACGTAATTATAGGCTTAAAATTAAGGCTAAAAAGAAAATGGCAATATCTGCTGGTAGCTGGTATGACTTTAAGGTTTCCTCTTGTCTTATTAGTTACTAAATAGGACTGTTTGATGGCTTTGGCATGTTTGCAGGCACATTTTTTTACCACCATACACATTCAAGACCAGCTCAGGTACTCCTAAAATTACTTCTCCTGGATAAACAAATCGAGTTTGAATGAGGCCTCGACCTGATATTGACTCTTTTGTTCTGACAAGCAAGGCCTGTTCTCGTTGTCTTTAATGGTAACTACAGCCCTGCTAATATGATGCGTGTGTTGAAAGCTTCAACATCGCACTGTGATCCTTCATTTAACCCCTCGTCTGTCTTCTCTCCACAGCTGGTGAAGCTATGCAGTGGAATGATTGAAGCAGGGAAGGTGTACGTCAGCGCCAACAAGCTCTTTGTTAATGGCATCCGGGATCTGTCTCAGCAGTGCAAGAAGGATGAGATGATCTCGGTGAGCTTCTGAAACAAAGCCTCTGTTTTATCCATCACTGGCTTTATTGTGGTATTATTGTCTTTATTTGTCTTTTAGTGGATAGGGTCGTTGAAGAGTGTATCCCCAGGGATTGGGGTCTTTCCTTTCCTTTGGGCGTTAGCTTTGCAGCACTGTTTGTGCGTGAACTAACCTGATTACTAACAGATTAGTCAGTGAGGATCAAATCGGGCCTGGAAACTTGCTTCTTGGCTCAGCTCACAGCTCCGGCGTCGTGGACTATTTTCATTGCTGCTGACATTAAGTACTATTAAAAGCCTTTTTGGCTTCAACCATATGACTAATTGTGAGTTTCTTATTAAAGCCTTGTTCATATTTGTAGTTTCCATTGTAAAAAAAATAAAAGGCATGAATCAGCCCTGCAATTATAGCTCTTTTTCCCGTACATAGTACAGCTCAGTGACACTGACCAGCTTTGACTTACTTTTAGCTTTGTGGATCTTTTCATTTTCTTCCATTTAGAGTTCAAATAAATTAATGCAGTTATGAGAATATTTCTGTATGTATTGTGCAGTTAAAGAATGTTTTTTGTTATTTTCTGTGCAGGAGTGCCTGGAAAAATGTGGGGAGAGCCTCCAAGAGATCATAAACTACCACATGGTAAGTCAGCCATGCGCTCTACATACATTATATTGAGATTAACCGGCATTTAAGGCCACATTATACTCCCTTTATTACAAAATTGAGGGTCACTGAACCCATCTGTTGATGCATTAATGTCACTATATACATCTCAAGCTGCAAAGCAGACACTGACACTGTCCCCTTAGGTTGTTTTTTATGGCGTTACTCACCAACAGGGCACCTTTTAATAAAGGTTATGCTAATGGTTAGTGAATAATTGAACAATGCTTTACAGCTCACTTAAAAGCCATTTATAAAAACAAATTTGGGGTTGCCAGGTTATGAAAGCCTCCCCTTGGCAGGTACTTTTCATTTCCTTTTAGTGGGCCTAATAAAAACAGTTGTTCCAGGGTTTCTCACTCTCCAATAAGCAATCAAATGTGTAGTTTAATTCAGGTTTTTAATGATCAAATAATGTTCACTAGTTTTAAATAGATGAATTTGGTCCAGATTTGCTCAGATCTCCAGAAATACTTTAACCCAATCTCCACTGTGTAATATTTTACTTTATCAAACAATATTATATAGTAATATTAGTGTATTTTTTAGTAGTTATTAATATAAATGAGTTTATTTAATTGTTCCATATTTATATACCAGAATCTGGTTAAAGTTAGATCAATAAAAGGGCAAAATATCTGCTTGCAGCATCATTACAGCATATTAGAAACTACATTTAAATATTTTGACAGTGCATGAACACCCAGTAAAACCTTTTTAAAAAGGTGTTGGAAGAGGACTTGGCCAAACATCTGAACAACATTAAGATTTGGTTAGTGAAAGTGAAAAGCCATCTTCTCAGGTCACTGAAAAGGCACCCCTTTACATCTAAATTGGAATGGTCACTTTTCATCCTTAAAACCTCTACAAAACTCCTCAGACGACCAGCAGATTTGAACTCAGAGCCGTATTGTTGTGATACACCGCCGTGCCGCCCCAGCATGTGAGAACAATAAATTTTAACTGTGCTAGTACAAATAAGGCATGATGCAACACACAGTGAAAAATAAGTATGTAAATTTTATTTATGTAACACATTTAAACCAAAGTGCTTTACAATGCAGACATTCACACTACTTGCATACAATGACACAGCAGCAAACTGTCCTCCATTCAAGCTGTTCCAGAGGTCAGTAGTTCTTGAGCTTAGTTCTTCACCTTCGATTTAAAACCAGTCACAGTTGATGCAAGTCTCTGCACAATGACTGCAAAAGCATGGCCCCGTTTTTGTATAAACTGAGACTGTGGGACAGTTAACAAGGACTGGGGAGCAGAAGTTAAGGATCTTGAGGGAGTGTATAGGTGCAGCATACCTGCCACATATGCAGACCATTTAAGGTTTTAAAGACAAACAGTAGCACAAACACAAAAAGCACCACTTTATACTGGATTCTGTAATGCACAGGGAGCTAGTGCAAGGCTGCTAACACTGGAGTAATGTGATCTCTCTTTTTTTGTCCCAGGCAGTAGTCTGACTGCAGCATTTCAGACTAATTGTGAACAGCCAAGAGATGATTCACTAATTCCAGTATACAGTGCATTCTAGTAGTAGATGTAACAACGGCATCTATGACTTTCTCACAGTCTGATAGATTTTAGTCTGGAGATTGTTCTCAGCTAGAAAAAAAGCAGCCCTTGATCACAGCATTTATTTGATTATCAAATTTCAAATTTGTGTCAAAGATTATCCCAAGGTTTTTAACCTGTGTTTTAATAAATGTTGTTTAATAAATGCTGTCATTTAGCTGTAAGAAACTATGGACATCCAGTTTTGATGTCTGTAAATGAAAAATGAGATGGAAAGTTTTTCAAATAATTTAAAGGGAACATTTATTCATTCATTTATTCCACCCTGCAGATACACTGACAGAGACAGTGCAGTCAGGGTTATAGGCTAATATTACAGGAATGAAAACTGTCTTAGGAAGTGACAACAAGGATATTTCTCGTGTCTTTTAAAGGGGACCTATAAGCCCAGGTTACCCTTCAAGCTCTTAGCTAGAGGGGTAACCAAACCCTTGCCTTGCTGTTGTTTAGCTGTAATAATCTATGGGACATCTAGTTTTTTTTGATGTCCAAGATACACTTGTTTAGCCATTGTATAGATTCAAGACTTTATTAGGATATTAGGATTTATTTTGAGGTCATAGTGGTGGTGGTGTTGTACAGGACTGCATTATGCTAAAACGTATTTCTATTATTTCATGTCTGCCCAGTTCAGCAGTGTTGCAAACTGACCTAAAAAATATAGTTCAATAAATTCTTCTGTGACAGTGTTAATCAAAACATTTCTGGAAACAATTGAACATGATTTGACTCCTGCACCAAAAAATAGTTACTGAATGTCAAATTAGGGAGTAAATTTAGTGTTGAAAGCATTGAAAGGTGGTTTTCTGCCTTTCTTTTACCTGCACTTTTGTTAATGTTTTAATCCTGAGTTTCTCTTATACATTGACCTATGTTGGGAAAAAGTAAAAAAAACAGTTTCAAAAGTTGCCCTTATTAATGCCTTATAATTAATCTATAACACATGCTCTGTCGTTTCCCCTCCCTGCCTTTAAGACTCCTGACCCCCTGCCTCCACCCTGCCCCTCTGAGACCCCTTAAGGTCCATTTGCTTGAACCTGTAGTGTGCTTGACAATGCTGTGAAGTGCAGCACGTGTGTGTGTTTTCAAACCACAACAAAGATGTGTCATTGCAAATCAGCGACTCTCCCTTCATTCCCGATCAGCTGACAGAGAGGAAGGTCAGCATTACAAATGGAGGGTTAATGACTTGGATCGGTCAGGCAGGCATGGATTACAGCAGAGACCCTGTAAAGCCTATAAACATGCTGCAGTGTGTTACAGGCATGTGTGCAGTATCGATGTGTGTGACTGTTAAACTATTTTGTTTTCTATTGTGGGTTTAGGTACTCTAAAAAAAGCCTTTTGTTTTGTATTTATTTTACAAAGAGCTTGAACATTTTTTTCTTGCTGCTGTTTGGCTGTAAAATAAGTATTTCTCCATGTTTTTGTAGACAGAAAGTAAGAGTGAGATTGTTGTAACTAGATTGTAAATGCAGATGTTACAGTACAATAGCCAGGAAGATGGTAGCCTCCATTTTCTGCTATTTATTGCTACTTATTCATTTAATTATTAATATCATAATAAATTATTGTTATATAATGCTGGAAATAGATATTTCTAGGACTTTTTTTCTCTTTCTGTCATTCTTTGGTTGATATGACTTTGAAATGGATATTAAATTTCATTCAGTTTGGTCTTACAAGAGGTCTGAAATGTCATTTAGTGAACCCTGCAGAAACTCTGAGTAAAGAGACTAGGAGAGAGAGTGCAGTCAGGGTTAAAGGCAGATATTACAGGAAAGAAAACCTTATTAGGAATTGACAGCAAGGATATTTCTCGTGTCTGTTAAAAGGGGTGATTATGCACGATTTGTTCACAAATAGTTAAAACAAAAAGACTGTGTGACATTACTTAATGGAAGTCTGTGCATTTTCCTCTTCTGTTTTTTTCCCATTTGATAAAAAAAGTATAAAAAAATACAGGTTAAAACATTCTTCTATCACAGCTCTGGTTATGGTTATTATTCTTGGTTTTATATGCAGGAAAAACGTTGTGTATATATACAGCTACAACGGTGGATGCTCATATTAAACATGTCCAGAGTTTCAGATAATGAGGCCGGTGTACAGTGCCGTAAAACTGTATTTGCCCCCTTCCTGATTTCTTAGTTTTTTTGCATAATTGTCACACTTAAATGTTTCAGATTAGACAAAGGCAATATTAGACAAAGGATAACTTTGTTCCCCTAATACATGAAATCATCATTTAAAAACTGCATTTTGTATTTACTCAGTTTCTTTGTCTAATATTAAATTTGTTTGATGATCTGAAACATTTAAGTGTGACAAATATGTAAAAAACTAAGAAATCACAAAGGGGGCAAATATGTTACCAGCGCACTATATGTACAGGTGATCCTTGTGAGCCAATGCTCAACAGCTTTCTTCTATGGTCATCTCAGGGTCACAGCTCTGGCTCCACCCACCTGCTGTTCACACCTTTTGTTTGCACGGGGCAGCCAATCAGAAGATTCAGATTGTGGAGGATCTGAGTGGCTGCATCAAGGCCCAGTATAAGATAAAGAAGGAATATTTTGAACTGTGAATTATGCAAAGCTGCTCTAGTAAAGTACGAGAATATAAAATATGAAGGCGGAAATGAACATAACAGGTCCACTTTAAGCACAATTAACCTTCATCAACCTTCATCCCCACACCAGGCATTAAGCTCATGACCTCCCCATCAAACACAAACACAGAGGAGCATCAACTCAAGCACACTTTTCAGTCCTATGGAAAATGAACAAAGTACACATATGGAGATAGGAGGAGGATGAAGATGAACATCTTCACCCATTGAGAGAAAAGGTCTCATCTCTAAATTTAATATATGTAAGGGAAAAGGTTTTGCTTTTGTGTAATCTCTACAAAGAGATACACTATATTGCCAAAAGTATTCGCTCGTCTGCCTTCACACGCATATGAACTTGAGTGACATCCCATTCTTAGTCCATAGGGTTTAATATGATGTCGGCCCACCCTTTGC
>VUQI01061847.1:17521-34057 GCA_015106735.1 Paratilapia polleni
GTTTGGTGGATCCGAGAACAGGAACTCTAACCTGAAACCCTTCTTTTACATGTTCTCTTTATGAATCCAACAAACTAAGTTTGCCCTTAACCTTCAATTAATCCAGAATGCTGCTAAAAGTAGAATGGGAGGCAGAGCCTTCAGCTTTCAGGCCCCTCTCCTATGGAACCAGCTCCCAGTTTGGATTCAGGAGACAGACACCCTCTATACTTTTAAGATTAGGCTTAAAACTTTCCTTTTTGATAGAGTTTATAGTTAGGGCTGGATCAGGTGACCCTGAACCATCCCTTAGTTAAGCTGCTGGGGGCTTCCCATGACACACTGAGCACTTCCTCTTCCTCACTTCCTTTCACTCTCCATGTGTTTATACACCACTTGCATTTAATCATTAGTTATTATTAACTCTGTCTCTCTCCCATAGTGTGTCTTTTGTCCTGTCTCCCTCTGCTCTCTTCTGTTTCTCCTCACCCCCATCGGGGCAGATGGCTGCCCCTCCCTGACCCTGGTTCTGCCGGAGGTTTCTTCCTGTTAAAAGGGAGTTTTTTCTTCCCACTGTCGCCAAGTGCTTGCTCATAGGGGGTCATCTGACTGTTGGGGTTTTCTGTCTAATATTGTAGGGTCTTTACCCTAAAATATAAAGCGTCTTGAGGTGACTGTTGTTGTGATTTAGCGCTATATAAATAAAATTGAATTGAATTGAATTTAATTAACAGTAAAGTCCTGTGGGTAACATGTGCAACTTAGGACCATGGTTGTGGGGAAGCATCAACCTCTGGGGCTGAAAAATTAAGTGGAGTGAAGAATCAAAGACTGCATTTCCTCTAATGTCCAGTTTAGGCAACCTGACTGATCAGTTGCACTGGTGGACCTGCCAATGGTAATAATGATGCTGCAGGAACAACACTAACACAGGGGTATCACGTCATGTGGACCAGGCCTCGGCTGTGATGCTATAGCCCCCAAACTGCTGCTTCACTGTGCTTTAAGCAGCAATACGCTGGCCTTTTACCAACACAGAAAGAAGACAGTGGAAAAAATCAGTAACTCCTTGTTTCTCCTGCACAGGATTATTTATTTCCCTCCCTTTAAACAGGATTAAATTGTAAATATTTTACACCAAAGAGAAAAGAAAGCGGGAGTGGACACTTGAAAGCTGAATTTATCTGCATTGACAGACCGAGGGTGAGGCGTTGCGTGTGTCTAATTGAAAGCCGGAGAAATGTCTGCCTTTAGTGTTTACAACATCACATACATGTAGCTGCTGGACAGAAGCAGATAAATGGGAGCTGTGAGAACGAGGCGTCTTCACCGGCAGAAGTTGATCATTTGTCGTGTTTCCTCTGGATCCACCTACGCCGCCGTTAGCCTGTTTGTCGAGCGCAGATAAATTAATTAGGCAGGGATGTGCATGAAAGAGGGTGATCACTTTCCTCTCTCTCTTTGTTTTGTCTCCATAAATTGGCTGACTGGGAGTGAATAGAAGGGGATTATCAGCGTCCCTGTTATTCCTCGTGTGGGCAAATTGTGTAGGAGGGCGGCCATTTTGTGAGAAGAAACCAGCAAGTTCACAGTGCGCCTGCTGTCCTTTGGTCCTGACAGGGAAATTCTGTTGGACTTTGAAGCTTTTTGGAGGAGAATAGTGACTGCAAATAAACTCTGAAATGCTCAGTAATTAATAACAGAGTAGAAAAACCTAAACTAAAATACACTGGAAAATGTTCATCAGATTGTTGAGACTGAAATATCTCAGCAGTTGTTGGACAAACACTAAACATGTACTGCTGCCAAAGCGAGGCACACCAGGACCGTCTGAGACTGATTACAGGAATGGACTCACTCTGTTCTCCATACACTTATAATGGCACTGGAAAACCTACTCAACTCACACTGGAGTAACTCACAACCATAGACTTTCGCTGTGTCTCAGTTTAGTACAGTTTCACATAGTACAGCATGTACTTTTTACTTATTAAGCTCCTTCTTGTGCTATCAGTGCCGTGGACTGACAGTGTGAAGGCCCTGATGGATCTGCTCTGTTTATTATTATTTAAACAAATAAATCACCTTTTTGACGGCCTAAGCACGTTCAAAAAACTCGCACATGTCAGGACCAGTGAAAACTTACATATTTTATGGGCCTCACACATGTGTGGTGCAAGATGGCTCCATAGCATCAGAGACGGGTTGGTGAGGAAGTTGTAGAGGCAGATGTGGACGGTGTTGCTGTTAAAATACAGTGAACATCAAGGTTTTATATCAAGAAAACAAATTATTTACACATTATTCTGTTTGGACATGAAACTGCGTTCTCTGGCTGCATTCTTAAAGCAACAAGAGTGGAAAAAATGGTAAAAGTTCTCTGGTTCATGGTGGAGTTCAGAAGTTGGCTGAGAGTCAGACTGAAAGTTTTTTTGATAGGTATTTGTGTGTCTGATGGTTCACAGCAAAAATTAAGCTTTAATAAATAATTCAGCTGGTTTCATTCTCACCAATATGAACCAGTATTTTAAAAACAGGTCTGTTCTTCTGGGTTTGGTGGTCGTCTGAGGGGGCTGGTGGGATCTGCACAGTGAACCTCAGACCTGTTAAAGACACTGGAGCTCTGACTTCAGTTGTGACTGACTCCCCCTGAGCAGTACAGTGGCTGTATTGATGCATCGCTCCAATGAACAGCAGCGACTAATGTGCAGTCTACGCGTCTGTATCTGTAGTTGGAGTGAAACAAACGGACACTTTAAAACTAGCAGTTGTAACAGTAAAAGTAGCCTAATATCACTTACATCAAAGTAGTAAAAGCAGTCATTGTTGAGCTGAGTTCTTTCTCTTTTTTTTCTGCCTCCTCCTTCATTCAAGCTCTAATTAGAGCTGCATGTAATTAGCTGAAGCAGCACATGCAGTTAGGCGCCTGGTTTATCTGTACGAGCTACATCAAACAGTCTAATCTGAGTCCACACACTGCCGCCACGCTGACGGGAGGACGTGATTGGTTGTTTAGTGTTTAGTGATAAGATCTGAAGGAGATCTGGCTGTGATAGGACTCCTCAGCTCAGAAAAGGGGAGACATCTGTCAGACGTGAGTCTCTTCCTCATTGTGCTGTGATTTACAGCTGCAAACCTATTTCATTACATACAAACTGATAACAGCTGGAGGTCAGAAGAACTGAGTCATCCTGCTGCTCTCTCGGTCATCTTTGGTATAATCTCAATCTCTGTATTTGACTGTTTCTTTAGTTGGAGCTATGTGTAAACAGATACCATATTGATGGTTTTTATTACATGAGAAAGCAGGACAATGAAAAATAAAAATCCAATTAAAAATCATTTCGCTTTTTTTTCTTTTAAATTTAGTGCAAGTTCACAACAACAGCCATCTCAAGGGGCTTAATATTGCAAGATAAACACCCTACAGTATTATAGAATAAACACCACCAATCAGATGATCCCCTATGAGCACCACTTGGCAAAAACGGGAAGGATGAACTCCCTTTAAACAGGAAGAAGCCTCCAGCAGAACCAGGCTCAGGGAGGGACAGCCATCTGTCGTGACCGGTCGGAGGGTGAGAGGAAAGAGAAGAGAAAAAAAGGAATAACAAACAACAAACAGGACAATGCACAAACTACAGGAAAGAGGAGACTAACTTTAATGACTCTGACCTCAGGTTTGTCTTGTTTTCTAGCATTTATCACCTTCTTACCCCTTTGAAGGAGCCCTGGAAAAACTCTGGCCAGTGCCTTAAACCTGCATTCTTTTTGATGGTCAACAGGGGGTAACTCCTCTGGCTGCACAAAGACATACACTATATTGCATCCATGCCTTACATCACCAAGCGCAATGCAAAGTGTTGGATGCAGTGGTGTAAAGCACGCCGCTACTGGATTGTAGAGCAGTGGAGACGTGTTCTCTGGAGTGACAAATCACGCTACTGATATGAGAACGGTACTCGTCTGACTGCATTGTGCCAAGTGTAAAGTTGGCACAACATCATATTAAACCCTATGGATTAAGAATGGGATGTCACTCAAGTTCATATGCGTGTGAAGGCAGACGAGCGAATACTTTTGGCCATATAATGTATGTAGTGCTATTCTGCTCAAACTGAGCACTCAAAGTGCTTTTATGTAGAAGTCTATGGAAAAGGAAAGAGTCCGCATTAAAGCACTTGCTGGATGGGCTTTCTCTTTTTTATGACAGGTGGTCTAATAAATTTGTTAAGCACTGTACAGTCTATACAGTTCCTGACTAGGGGTAAAATCTAGCAACAAGAAAGAGGCTTCAGCCTGGATGTTGCAACTAGCGTAACTATTAGGTTGGACTAAGTACACCAAGCACATGTCTTAAAACAGAATGTAAACCTTGTTGATGCAACCAGACCAAAACAACATCCAGTTCTCAGATTGCTCGGGACAATATTTAAGACTTTCTTTTGCTTTATTTCTGTGCTCAAGTTTAAGTTTCACTTGCTGTATGGTTAAGT
Source organism: Paratilapia polleni (assembly GCA_015106735.1). Lineage (NCBI taxonomy): Eukaryota > Metazoa > Chordata > Actinopteri > Cichliformes > Cichlidae > Paratilapia > Paratilapia polleni. The sequence continues at coordinate 21,997 of VUQI01061847.1, forward strand.
TTAGACACCAATACTACCAGGTTGGGTAGCACAGTGGTTGCACTGTTGCCTCATAGCAAGAAGGTCCTGAGTTTGAATCCACCATCTGGCCAGGGCCTTGCTGTGTGGAGTTTGCATGTTCTCTCCGGGTACTCCGGCTTCCTCCCACAGTCCAAAGACATGCAGTTAGTGGGGTTAGGTTGATTGGTAATTCTAAATTGGCTGGAGGTGTGAATGGTCTGTCTCTCTGTGTTAGCCCTGCGACAGACTGGTGACCTGTCCAGGGTGTACCCCACCTCTCGCCCTATGGTAGCTGGAATAGGCTCCAGCCCCCACCTGTGACCCTGAATAGGATAAGTGGAAGAAGATGGATGGATACTACCAGGTTAGGTTAAGGAAAAGGTTTGGGTTCAAATAGACCAAACTTATCATATGTTTGGCTTCAGACTGAGACAGTCTGGAAAATGCATGTGGAGTTGGCTGAATTATACTTCCAGCTGAAATACAGTACATGAGACTTAAAGTTGTGCTGAGTGCCACGAAAACAAAGAAAAATTTCATGTCCATACACACAAACTAACTTTTAGTTACTCATCATAACTACTTCCCAACATGAAGAGGGGGCAATTTATTAAATGTAAACTCTTCACTTGCTCTCATTAGTCTGCATTCAGATCAAAATTTCATGCTGTTCTTATTACATTTTGTGCTGCGAGCTGTTTGTTGGACACAAAGCTCAAACCGACTGCAGTTTGAAGGCCTGATTTTGGCTTCAGGTCAGATATACTTCATTTCTATACTGAACATGATCTAAAGCAGCCGGTAGGCTCGTAAAAGAATCATGCTTTTCATGTGCAGTTTTCCATAAAGCATGATGTGAGAATGAATAAATGATGACTGCATTGTGCCCACACAGCACTATTGTTCCCGTGCAGAGTGTATGTGATGTGTGTAAAAGCTGGTTAACAACGCTCAGCGCTCAGATTCACCTCCTGTGAGTCTAAATCACAATTGTGGTCCATGTGGAAGGAGAGCATATGTAACCTCTGCCCTCAGTTTCAACAGCCATCACAAAGCATTGTGGGGAAAAGCTGCAGAGCTGCTTGAGTTCAGAAAATATTGTGGAAACTTCATATTGTGTGAGAGTGAAAACAGCTGCAGCCATCAGCCTCTGAAACTGTACACGAGTCATCAGTGGGAGGTTTGTGTTAACTCTTTACTGTTAACTGTGGGATTGTTAAGAGGAGGTTGGGGTGGATGGATGGGTCAAAACAATAGTGACAGGAGACCTACACCTAACTGAGTTGTTTTTGTGCCTGAACTTTTCCCATATAGAAAAGAAATGGGGAAAAGTAACCTAGTTTCCCCCCAGTTAAAGAATGAGTTCCTTTTATACAGACAGCTAAAACTGGATAACTGTGGTACTGAAGAAAACCTAGAAACACAATGATCCTTGGGCACATTCAGAATTGTCTTTTTGTGAGATTTCTAAGCAGATTTATGGACATTTATTTGCATTTAATTGATTATTACTTTGTAAGTCTAGTTTGTACACAATCTCATGTGGAAGAATGCCTTCAGCATTCATGTAGTGTCAGAATAATTGGAAAAAATGGAAAATTTCTCTCTTGTTTTTTGCCCTACTTCTCAATCAAGTAGGGGGGGGAAACAAGTCAAAAACATGAGAAAATGTTGGTACATGACATGTTGAGTTGCTGAGATAAACAAAAACATGGAGGATGAAAGTAAATAACTAAAGAAGAAGAAGAAGAAGTATCAGGTTGTAATTGCCGCTTGCTGTTAATGCAAAGTGACTGAGATTATTTAGGAAAGCTATTATTTTTTTTAGCTGTAACCCTGATAACAGGTCAAGTAAAGTGATTATATTTGGGACACTGGTATAAACATGTTCTGAACAATAAAATTCAACACATCAGTGTCAAATACCCAAAGGTAAACAGGTAGCACCTGCACAACACTTCAGGGTAAAAGTTGACAAATCTGTTTCACCAATTGGCCAAAGTTGGTACTGGATGCTGGAGTTAAATGATTTTTGTTTAGCACCATGGATGAATATACTGGGAAGGCACATCAACTTCAGAAATTATATTAAAATTCAACACAGCTTCTTTGTAGTGTCTTTCTTTGTTTCCGTGCTTCAGTTTAAATGAACATGAACAGGAATTGGGACCATTTAGGAATCCGTGAATGGAGGGTTAAATTGTATGCGTTCATGTGGGAATGGTTGAGTCGTTTATTAAGAATGACATAATAAAAAAAAAAGCCCATTTGTTTTCTCTGCTTGTTATGAATCACAGTTCTGTGATTCTGGTGGTCACAGGGATTATGACAGGACCAAAGGAGAAACGATGTAGTTAATGAGTCACCAATGGGGAGGAGGTCGGGGTGGGTGGATGGTTCTACAAGACAATGTTAGTACTGGAGGTTTCTGGTTTCAAATCAATAGTTAGTGTTTGGTTCTTTGTTTTTCTTTTAACCATAACTTTAACCATGTTTTATCATTATAATGATGACTTGAATAGCCTTTAACCTTAATGAAGAACTGGCTGAACCTAACCAAAACTGTACTGTAGCATTGCCACATCAGACTTTTAACAGTCGCTGCCAAACTCCTGTGGGTTTTATCAGAGGGGACAACATGGACTCCAATTAGAACAATAAATGGTATCTTCATTAATTTCTTCTTGAGTTATTTTTCAACAAACCTCTACCAAAGGACCATTAAACATTAATTTACCCCTACATGAAAAATTGCTTGGTGTATTTTGCAGTTTAGCACAAAAGTTCAAATCTATTGTACCCACCAGCATGTTCACTGTATAATTGTATAAAACTCCTCCGTAAGGCCATTGCTGTTATTGATTTTGGCTTTCTGCAGTCGGCCTCCCTCGTGGAAACTAAAGTGAGTTAAGCTGCAAACCTCATGACTTCAGGACTCTTTCTGTTTGCTTAAGATAGCCGCTCTTTACTGGTCAGTCTCAAGAAAGTGGACAGAAATGAAGAGAACTTTCTGATAACCTTAGAAATTCCTGGACATGACAGAGAGATTTTAGCAAGTCAGTGAAACCGCAGTGAGAGATGTGGCCTCCTGAAGTTCTTCTATCTGCAGAGATGTGACTGCAGTGGCAGCTCTTCCTCTGAAAATGGCCTTAATCTGACCCAGAATCAGATCAGACATCAAGTGCAATAAATGTGACAGAATTAGTCTTAATGCCAAGACTGCACAAAGTACCACACAGCACACAGACTGAAATGAATTCTCACAAATGAAAGCTGCAATCTATGTTGTGAGTTTGATTTAACTGTAGGCACTGCCTCTCTGGTGTCCATGTTTAACACCTTAAACCACCATTCTTTCTAATGGTCAGCAGGGGGGCAAAAAGAAGTCTGATTGTATAGAAGTCTATGAGAAAATGACCCTTCTCACTTGCTTTACAACCTCCATAAAAACATTTAGGATGAGTTTATGGTTTCAGTTATTAATTTCAATCTCATTTAATACAACATGATTTTCATTTTTTGAATGATAGTCTATTTTGAGCAAAACAGAAGAAGAAAAAGCAGCGTTTTATTTAGGGCAGTCCTACCTTGTGATTGAAAATTTGCTACCATAAGGGTCTGCAGTGTCCATGGGTTTCGTAGTCAGATCATATTCAGTTTTAAAGCCAGTAGGCTCAGCTCAACATCATGGTGTCTACATTCATCTTTATATACACACACAGCCCACTTTGAAATTAAGTGGTCAGACCAGCAAAACAGTTTCATAAAAAGCTATTTTACATAAAGGAAAACATGTGGAGTTTGTTTTACTTATTTATTTTATTTTGGGTAAATTAACAGAAGTACATAAGAAAATGTTCATGCTTGATTCATAAAACAGATGATCAACAGCCTGAGATGTGTTGGAGTCCTCTGTTTCACCCATTGTGGCCAACCTCTACATGGAAGAAGTGGAAAATAATGCTCTGAGCTCTTACAGAGGGACAATACCTAACCACTGGTTCAGGTACATGGATGACAGCTGGGTCAAAATCAAAACCAAAGACCCAACCTCAGTTCACCAGGGATGACACCAAGAAAAAAAGGTTACATTACAATTGCTGTGCTGTGAGGACAGAAGCCTGAACACTGAAGTTTACCAGAAATGCCCACACACAGACCAGTACCAACCTCAGACATCAACCAGAGAGGAACAGAGTGACAGGCAGAACAACACTGTTGTCCCTTACGTTGCAGGTTTGTCAGAGAAACTCAGAAGAATTTTCTCCAAGCGTAACATCCCAGTGCACTTCAGACCGAGCAACACCCTCAGAAATAAAACTGGTTCATACCAAGGACAGAACACCCAAAAAACACGAGCTTAGCAACACAGTGCATGCTGTGCAATGCAGTGAGGAGTGCTTGGACCTTTACATAGGATGCATAAGATGCATGGCACAACACAGGAGAGCCACCTCAACAGGACAAGACTTAGCTGTACATCTGCACCTAATGGAGAAGGGACACTCTGTCAATGTCAGTATTCACATTTTGGACCGAGAAGACAGATGGTTTGAAAGAGTAAAGGAGACCATTGTTAAAAAGAGGTGGTGGCCTATGACACTCACCTATAATGCAATCCTGGGACTCCCCATCAGCTTTTAGAACTGAAAATGCCTCTCAGCTGAGAGGTGGAACATCTTCAAAAACCTAAAGAAGTCCTGTTGCCTTTGACTTAAACACTTTGGACCAACATGTCTTGTAGAAAGAAAAGCTTGTTGGCATGACTCCTGTGGTAACATTTTTGTCAGTCTCTGACACTTCCTGCTGCAAAATACAATGAAAAATCCAATGCTGATGCCCTTCTAGGCTTCAGTTTTCATGTTCTACAAAACCAATCAGATGTGTCGAACTGGATCCCTTGGTGGTCCAGTTCTGACCTCTGGTGATGTTAAAGTTTTGGCGATACAATAAAATGTTATCAATCCAATATCACTTTTAATAAGAAAATAACATAGTTTACAAATGAAGCCAAAGAAATCTGGCTTAGCAGAAAAACTGTCAGTCTGCAGGTGGTGCATGGGATATTTAAAAGAAAACCAATAAAGAGAAGTTAGTGTCACATGAACAACACTGAAGATGCTCAGAAAGTGACTGCAAACATATGACTGTAATCTTTGTTATCGTTGTTTGCACCCATCAAATTTTCAATAAAATGCAAACTGCAGCTTATAGCCCGCCTCTGTCTCTGCACGGCACTTATCATGGAGTAAAAGGTTGTTTTTCACGTTTTACTTTTAGCTTTTCAGGGAAATATGCACCTGAATGGATTTCAACATTATTTTTTAATAGTAACTGACTTGTGGTGATATGTGTGTTGATGCAGCTTGAAGGTTTCTGCATCTTGTGAATCAAACACCAGCAGCTCTTCAGAGGTGGGTCTCAGTCAGTGATTACACCACCTCCTTTTTCTCCAGTCATGAGTAAATTCAGATGATTTACAGTAATGTTTGGACCTCATGCTGCGCTATTCTCTATATTTTTCATTCTATTATTTGTCCAAATCTTTTTGTCATTTTCCCTTTCTCTTTGATTGCGTGTCCTCTCTGATTTTAAGATCCTTATTATTTGGAAATTAATGGCATCTAAAAGGTTAGATATATGTAAACTATTATTATTATCAACAATTATTAAGACCAGCTTGAAAAGTGACGACATTTTTGGAGAAAGTGAACATATTTGGGGAAAAGAAGAGCTTTCCGGAAAGAGTTTTTTTTTTTATTTTTTTATTAAAACTAATTATATTTTTAGACAGTTCAATTCAATTCAATTTTATTTATATAGTGCCAAATCACAACAACAGTTGCCTTGAGGCGACTGTTGTTGTGATCTATTATCTACAGTGAAAATAGATAATGCAGATAATGAGGACTCATTTAAATTAAGATATTTAGATGTTGTGGAGTCTTTGGTAAGTTCTTGGAAAGACAGCTGTTATGGAAAAACTTTGGAAAGTAAAGAAATGTTAGGGTAAGGTTTGGAATGTGGGAAGAGTTTTGGTTAGGAGATGAAGTTTTGTAATATAATTCTCAAGGTTTTCATCAGGTGGACCCTAGAGCAGAGAAAAGGATACCAATCAAAACAATCCAAGAATATTCCAAGAATGTGTTGGGAAATGGGAAGGAGAGAGGTTCAGGGGAATCCACAAATCCAGAGGGAAAACAGGTGAGTCCAGTGAGGTATTTTCAGGGAAAGGGAGGGGGAAAGGTCTACAGCAGAAGTGAGAGTGAGAGTGGTCAGGCAGTGGGGGTGAGGGGGGCGTCCAGGGCTAGAAACCAAGGCTGCTGCACAGAGAAGGTAACTCTGAGTAAGGAAGACAGGCAAGAGTTAGACAGGCTAATGGATAACAAGACTAAGTAATTACTACACCTAAGACTGAGCAAAACTAAAGCAAGTCTGAGTAACAATGTCAGGTTATGCAATGGTCTGGTGGAGATCAGAACCAGACCTTTACTCTTCGGTAAGTGGTAATGAAGAGCAGGTGCTCCAGCCAAAGATGCACGGAAAGCCACGACCCCTGCAAATACCCATGCACAATCACATACGCAAGAGGGAGAAAAGACAGAGACAGCAGGTCAGGAAACCTCAAATAACTGTTATGGTTTATGTAAAGAAAGAACATTTAGTCCTGACTTACTTAAAATTCAGGGTTAATACTTTGAGGCTGAGAATAAGCTTCAGACAGAGGGGCTGATAAACAGGTCGAGCAGATGGGATAATACAGTGAAACAAGAAGTGGGACGCACTGATTATGAAACCCCTTTGCTCCATCAGTATCTAAGAGACTGATTTTGTTTGCCGTTTCTCGAGGCATAATCAAACGTCTCGCTCTTACACCTCCACTTTCAGAAAATCAAAGCCTAATTGTCCTAAATCAATGCAGCGTGTCAGCGAGGTCTAATTAACACAAACTTTACAGGAACTTCCTCCTCAGTCATTCTTCTGTGAAGCCTCCAACCTCCAACAGCTCCATCCATCCAGGTGCAGAGTAAAGAGAGACACTTGTTTTAGTCCTTAAAGTAAATCTACTAAATCTGTCTTATACGTACCAAACTTTGACCTTTTGCTCTTAAAATCACTGTGAAAATGTAAAGAAAGGTTAAATGAAATTTCCTGAAGTGGACATATTCAGCTTTTCCTGTGTTATATCTCCTGTCCCAGTGGTGGATGTTCATATTAAACTTGACCAAAGTTTCCAATAATGTGGTCAGTGTATGTACAAGTCATCGTTGTGAGGGAAAAGCTCAGACTTCAGACTGCTCTAAACACTCAGTTCAGTTGTATGGTTTTCTCAGGGACACAGTTCTGGTTGTTAGCAAAGAAGCCCCACCCACCAGATAGTCTGTTTTTTTGAGGGGCAGCCAATCATGAGAAAGCTGGCATAAAGGGGGAGGAGCTGAAATGTCTTGTTCCAGACAGAGGATGAACTGAGGGGCTGCACTATGGCGTCATATCAGATAAATGAGGGTTATTTTGAACTGTGAATGATGCAAAGCTGCTGTAGAAGAGTCCAGGAATGAAACTAGATCCCAAACTTTAACACAAAAGTTCACTTCCCCTATACTTCTTATTTACACACCCTACTTTTAATTGCACAGTTAGGGATATCTTAAATTCTGTTTTAATTTTATTTATTTATTATCTTATAGTACAGCAGCTGTATGTAAAGATTTTTGTCACCCTAATGTCTGGCTTTCTGTTTGAATTTCTGCTTTTGCGTGTCTGTCAAAGCACTTTGTAAACTCTTTTTTTTTCTTTTTAAAAGGGCCACAGAAATAAAGTTATTATATTATTGTTACACGTTTTGCAGTCCGCTCCGCGAATTGCCACCTTAGCATGGTGGAGGGGTCTGTGTGTCCCAGTGATCCCATGGGCTATGTTGTCCGGGGCTTTTGCCCCTGGTAGGGTCTCCCATGGCAAATTGGTCCTGGGTGAGGGGCCAGGCAAAGAGTGATTCCAACGACCCCTATGAAGAAGAACAAATGAAGGGACCAGATCACCGGGGCCCCACCCTGGAGCCAGGCCTCGGGAGGGTGCTCAAGGGATAGCGCCTGGTGCCCAGGCCTTAGCCCATGGGGCCCGACTGGGCGCAGCCCGAAGACGATACGTGGGCCCACCCTCCTGTAGGCCCACCACCCACAGGAGGCGCCATAGGGATTGGGTGCAATGTGTGTCGGGCGGCAGTGAGGGGCAGAGGCCCTGGCAGTCTGATCCCCGGCTACTGAGGCTGGCTACTGGGACATGGAATGTCACCTCTCTGGTGGGGAACGAGCCCAAGCTAGTGCGTGAGGTTGAGAGATACTGGCTAGATATAGTCGGGCTCACCTCAACGCACAGCTTGGGCTCTGGAAAAAGGTCTCCTGGAGAAGGGCTGGACTGTGTTCCAGTCTAGAGTTGCCCTTGGTGAGAGGCAGCGGGCAGGGGTGGGTATTCTTATATCCCCCCGCTTCGCTGCCTGTACGTTGGGCTTCTTCCCGGTGGACGAGAGGGTTGTTTCCCTGCGCCTTTGGTTTGGGGAAAGGGTCCTGACTGTCGTTTGTACTTACACACCAAGCGGCGGTTTAGAGTACCCAGCCTTCTTGGAGTCGCTGGGTGGGGTACTGGAGGGTGCTCCATCGGGTGACTCCATCGTCCCGATCTGAACCCGAGTGGTGTTCTGTTGTTGGACTTCTGTGCAAATCACAGCTTGTCAATAACGAACACCATGTTCGAACATAAGGGTGTCCATAAGTGCACTTGGCACCAGGACACCCTAGGTCACAGGTCGATGATCGATTTTGTAATCGTATCATCTGATCTGAGGCCGTATGTTTTGGACACTCGGGTGAAGAGAGGAGCCGAGCTGTCAACTGATCACCCCCTTGTACCTGTCTCAGCGGGACAGGTACAAGGTTGCTTAGAGGGGACTCTAAGCAACCTTGGGTTCCTTAAAAGGAGCTATATACATCCAAGTTAATAATAATAATAATAATAATAATAATAATAATAAGTAGTAGTAGTATTAGTAGTAGTAGTAGTATTAGTATTAGTATTAGTAGTATTGTATTGTTATTACCTAAACTCGTTTCATGTAACCTGCCTAATCAGACTTCCTTTAAATGGGGCTATAAGATAACTATGGTGATTTCTTCATCTTTCAAGAATAATTTATCATCAACCCAAATACTGTATAAGAAGCTTATTGTTGTGGTTCAAGGTCTTTTTTTTTTTTCCAGATAATATGTCCTTTTGGCTCATCATTTCATTACGAGTTCATTTATGCCCGTCTTTTCAAACTTATGTCGCATCACTCAACAGAGGCCCATTTGAGCGTTCCCATATGCAGCGGACCCATGACGCAAGAGTAAAAACTGAATATTTTACCCCCACCCTTTTGTCACCTGCTTCCAAAAGGTGGGCCCCCTGAACAACCTTGCACTCTGCAAATTTATTACTATACTATAGTAATATAACTATAAGTTATTGTCAGCTGAATAATTTGTTATTTAAAAATTGTAATACAGAAGAAAATTAGAGATTGCAGAATCTCGAAAGTAGAGATACTCCTAAAAAAACAAACAAAAAAAAAAACACCTTTGTGTTCTTGGCAAGAGATGGCAACTTCAAATCCATCTTTATATGTTGAAGTCTGAATCTGATCCAGAATATAAAGAGTGGGCTTCATGAACACATGCAGCAACAAAGCTAACAGCCAGACGCCTCTGTTCTATAAATATTATGTTCATTACCTACTCTTTGTGGGACATAAGACTAGATTTAATCTTTCAGTCATAAGATGTATAAAACAGTCTATATATTTGTAAATCTCCATTAATATGTATACATGTCAGAAATTTGTTAAACTACCAACTGATAAAACTTATGGCCATGCCACCTTGAGGATGTCCTCGGAAGCTAAGCAAGGTTGGGCCTGGCTAGGAGACCACTTGGGAATACCAAGTCCTTTAAACTTGGGCAGCTGTGCCTCAGGAGGAAGATCACCCACTAGTCGGAAGATTGTTGGTTTGCTCCCCCGCTCCTCCAGTTTATATGTTGCAGTGTCCGTGGGCAACATACTGAACCCCAAATTGCCCCCATCGTATCCACTGTAGTGTGAGTGTATGCAATAGAATAAAGTGTTGTGTGAATGGGTGAATATGACTTATAGTAAAAAGTGCTTTGAGTGCTCAGAGTAGAAAATTGCTGTATAAGTACCAGTCCATGTCTTAAACTTCTGCCATAGGTAACAGAGTATAATGTTATACTCCTCTTGCTAAGTGACCGATCATATCTCCCTGCACCATCACTTATAACTCCTTTTACACATATAAAAACAGTTAGTAGAATTAAAGAATGAGGAGCAACCTGACTACACTGTAAAACAATTTCAATAATATAATATTACTTGCAGCATGCAGCCCTAACTCTTCAACATCAGACTTTATAGATGGAAGAGCCTCTTCTTTTAGCATTAGACAAGCTTAAACTTCAGCTTCATACTGTTTCCTTTGCATAATAAGGCATACTAAAAGTAGGTGGCTTTTTGTTAGAAGTCCTTTTCAGTGCATTTAAGGCTAGGTCCACACGTACATGGGTACTTTTTATAATGAGGATTTTTCAGTGTTTGTTTTGAAAAATATCTCCGACCACATGAAAATGCAAAAACACAATCTCAAGCACTGTCAAGAGCATCCCAAAGCAACAGGTGGTGATATAACCCTAGCCATATAAATGTTGGCCAATCAACAGTCTACAAAAAATAACACGGTGCACAAATTTTATATAAAAAAAGGAGATAAAGGCGCACACCTTTGACGGTGCAAGACAAACTCTGTTTTCTTCATCCACAGGAACAGAGTTTCTGAAAATCTTCACCGTGGAAACCCAGGTTCAGGGAGGGGCAGCCATCTTTTTTCAAAAGCTCAGTTTTCAGTGATCTGAAATGCTGGACAAAAGACCAAAAATAGAAAAAGCTACGTTTATCAAAATACCAGTATATGTGTGAAGAGGGCCTAAAAAAAAGTTATCACATTAAAAACACTAAATGGTAATATATGCATCAAAGCATTCGCATTATGTAAGCTACCCCCCAAGTTGCTAACTTGCCAATACCATAAGGTACTGTGTTTTCATGTTGATTCTTGTTCAAAGTTGTACAGCTGGACTCCCATGTCTTCATTACTGGGCATAATGATTCTGCCTCATTTTTGTTCTGCGTTTAATGGTAGGGATGACAGCCAGCAGTATTGCTGTTTACATGTTGGTTGGTTTTGCCCAAATAGTTCAACTTTGTCACATCAGACCAGAAAATCCTTTCCTCGTAATTTAATTTGAGTGCTATTTAATTAAATTAAATTCAATTTTATTTATATACCGCCAAATCACGACAACAGTCACCCCAAGGAACTTTATATTGTGGGGTAAAGACATTAAAATATTAGAGAGAAATCCCCAAAAGTCAGATGACCCCCTATGAGGAAGCACTTGGCAACAGTGGGAAGGAAAAACTCCCTTTTAACAGGAAGAAACCTCCAGCAGAACCAGGTTCAGGGAGGGGCAGCCATCTGCCACGATCAGTTGGGGATGAGGGGAAACAGAAGAGAGCAGAGGGAGACAGGACAAAAGGCACACCTATGGGAGAGAAACAGAGTTAATAATAGCTAATGATTAAATGCAAATGGTGTATAAACACATGGAGAGTGAAAGGAAGTGAGGAAGAGGAAATGCTCAGTGCATCATGGGAAGCCCCCAGCAGCCTAGGCCTATTGCAGCTTAACTAAGGGATGGTTCAGGGTTACCTGATCCAGCCCTAACTATAAACTCTATCAAAAAGGAAAGTTTTAAGCCTAATCTTAAAAGTAGAGAGGGTGTCTGTCTCCCCAATCCAAACTGGGAGCTGGTTCCAAAGGAGAGGGGCCTGAAAGCTGAAGACTGCCTCCCATTCTACTTTTAAATACCCTAGGAACCACAAGTAAGCCTGCAGTCATAGAGCAAAGTGCTCTATTGGGATAGTATGGTACTATGAGGTCTTTAAGATATGATG
>VUQI01061849.1:0-32618 GCA_015106735.1 Paratilapia polleni
ATGACTTTACTCCAGTCCGCTATGGTCCAATCCTTATGGTCTTTTGCAAACTTCAGCCTGGCTCTTCGCATGAATCAAGCCACGTACAAGGTTATCCTGGAAGAAAACTTGCTGCCATCAAACAAAGCTGAGCTGCTTGAATTTTGTGCCAGGAATGGCATAAAGTCACCCAACAGCAATGTGAAAGACTGGTGGAGAGCATGCCAAGACGCATGAAAGCTGTGATTGCAAATCAGGGTTATTCCACCAAATATTGATTTCTGAACACTTCCTAAGTTAAAACATTAGTAATGTGTTGTTTAAAAATGAATATGAACTTGTTTTTTTTTGCATTATTTGAGGTCTGAAAACACTGGACCTTTTTTGGTATTTTGACCATTTTTCATTTTCTGCAAATAAATGCTCTAAATGAAAATATTTGTATTTGGAATTTGGGAGTTATGTTGTAAGTAGTTTATAGAATAAAACAAAAATGTTCATTTTACTCAAACATATACCTATAAATAGCAAAATCAGAGAAACTGATAATTTTGCAGTGGCCTCTTAATTTTTTCCAGAGCTGTATATATTTTATGTACAGTTTAGGTATAGTAAGTTTTCCATTCAGAAGCCTCATAGCTTGCTCTCAAGAGTCACGTTGTCTTTTTCTTGAGTAACCCCCTTGTGGCAAGAAGATATGGCTTCACCTTCGGTCTCTTCTGCTAGATTTAAAAAAGGAGAAAAAAAAAACTAATTGTAGAGGGCCAAACAAAGACATGACTGCAACGTTCATGAGTAAAATGATCAAACCAATACACAGTTTGTAGATATGTATGGATGCTGACCTTTGGCCTGTTGGACCAGGAGACGTGGTCCTGCCAGTCCGATACCCAGCGCACCGATGGGAGCTGTGGTCAGGATGGCTAACACCGCTAATGTTAGCACATCCAAACCAAACTTAATTAATGTGTCGTCCCCTTCCTCCCTCGCCATGTCCAATGCCTTGGAGCCAATGGCAGCCTAACAAATAGAAATAAACAGGTACTCATTAGAAATGCACAAGCAAGGGTGCATGAACCCATCAGTCATCATTAAAGATTTCAGCAGTCAAAAGGAGGTTTTGGGGTCCAGTTAAGTAGTTTTTTAGGTTTTAGTCATGACTGATGAAGCTCTAGAGAGCTTTTGAATAGTTATGGTAGTAATTCAGATTCTAGAAGTCAGTGGGGTGTATTTGGGGGCCAGTTAGGTGGTTCTAATGGGCATTATGGCAGTTTGGTGGTCCTTCGAGTGGTTATAAAAAAATTCTACAAGAGATTTTTGTGGGTTCATTTTGTGGCTGTTGTGATCACTGTTGGTCTTTTAGAAGTGTCACTTTCCTTTAGAAGATTCTGATCTTGACTGAGGAGGTTCTTGAGATTTTTCAAGAGCAGTTACATTATTCTTGTGAAATGAAGAGCTTCTAGCAGTCTGTTAGCAGAGTTACAGGCTCACAGACCTGAACAGTGGCTTTAGGCAGCCAGGCGACAGAAATGAAGAGTTTCTCCTTCAAATTGAATCCTCCATAATGAACCAACACGAAGGTGACAAGAAGACGGATCACCAGACCAACAGTGATGCAGGCCATACCCAGACCTAAGAGACACAACAACAAAGAATACATCAATATTTTTTAAATTAATGAAGCAACTAAATGTGTTGGGTCCACTTGGTCCACTTGGTTCCTAAATACTGAGAAAAAACCCTGTACCGGACCCAAATGGTGCAAAACCCAACTAAAATATTCAGTTTGTTTATTTTGTGCATGGTTCTTACCCACAGTACTGGGGCTGAGGGCTCCAATGGTGATTTCAGCACCAATTAGACCAAACAGGAGTGGCTGGAACACATCCCATGACCGGCCCACCATGGTTGCTACTGGGGCCTGGTTATGAAGTTAGAAATACCTGGATTAACCAGATTTAGTGTTGCCAACCATTTAAAAAAAACATGTTGATTGTCAGTAAAGACAGTGTAATCCAAAACCTGGATCCAGGTTAAAGTAATCCTGATGTTTCATTACCTTTTGAGTGTTCCAGCCCAGTGCGGCAAGGAAGGCCAGGACCAGAGTACAGAGACCACCAGCTCCGGCAAAACCAATAACATGACTGAAAAAGACTGAAAATATGGACAGACCCAACAACATGAGGGTCCTCCTCAACACCAGTTCCTCCTGCAGACAGACAGGGGATATTTAGGACATATTTTATAAACAATCTATAAAATTCATATTCATACAAAAACAGTGTCAAACCTGGTCATTGCTAGGGAAGCAGCACAAGAACAAGCCCAGGATTAGCCCAGCTACAATGCCTCCCACCACCTCCAGCAGACCCTTCAGTATGTTCATCCATGTAGAACCTGTAGGGCACACACAAACAGACCATGTAGAATAGACAATGGGGTACCTTAACAGTACAGGACAGAAACATTTTTCTCTGACCTGTAGAGAAGGCGATTCCCAAACAAGTAGAGAACCCTGTTATGGCAAGAATATCATCAAAGCTTCCAGCAGCCATCAGGAGGGTGGGGATTCCCTGAAGTACAACACAGAGCAATATTAGAACTTTAATTAACAGAACATCAGTGAGTCACAGCAGTAGGTGATGACTTACCTTCTCCACTCCATATCCTTCTCTCTGCAGGAGCAGCATTGAAGGAACAACAACAGCTGGAGAAACTGCAGCCAGGACAAAACTGCACAAACACACAATACAGGTAGAGTGTCATTTTACTTACTTTTAATCCAGACATACAGATATAGATAGCAGCAATTTGCGTGCAGCAACTACCAAAAAACAAGCTTGTTTAAAAGGTTGGCAACATGTTTATGAGTTTGCTAAATTATTGAGTAAGACTAATGTGTGCATGTGTGCACATTACCCCAGTATGAAGCCCCACACCCATGGCAGACCCAGCAGGAAGTGAGAAACCACAGCAATAGTGCAGGCCTCCACCATACACGGTCCGACTGCAACACGCATACACACCGCTTTCAGTCGACGCAGTGCCTGCATGCACACACAGATTTAAACCTGTTTAAGTACCACCATATCACTAACTATATGCTTTAAATTCAAATGTGCATGTACCGAGGGGTTGAGGCCCAGTCCGGCTCTGGTCAGGATGATGGACAAGGCGATGTTCCTCAGAGCTGCAGACCAGTGAGTGTTGATGAAGATAGCATCCGTTATGTAGGGAACATTACGCAACAGCAGACCTGCCAGGAGCATACCTACACACACACACACACACATACACACACACACACAGGTTTGTACAGGTTTGGTATCTTTGTAAGGACCCTGACAAACCTAATCTATTTCCCTTCAAAAACCAAGTTCTAAATGCCTGACCTCAACCCCTACACTGGATTTATGTTTCTGAGTTAAATCATCACTGTAGGTGCACCATAACCACAAGCCTTTCTGAAACCCTACATCATAACATATACCGTAACCTGACACGCACCTCTCTAGAAATGTAACTGCACGTCTCGTTAACAACTGTGATTGGTCTATTCAGTACCATTTTCTCCTGCTACGCTTTTCCGGCTACTTCATCTTCTGCTGGTATTTTTTTAACTGACTGGAAGAATCACCCACTAGTGTTTTGGCTTTGAAATTGCAGGGCAATGTAGGCACACCAAGCACAAGTATAAATATTGGTAATGGTGTCAGCAACTTGCATAGGCTACGTCATCGACCCTACAAAGATTTAACACAGTTTTACCCAAACCGGACTCTAACCTGAACTCTGAAACCAAGTCTGAACCCTCAACAGGCCCAGAAGGGATGACCATCCCAAGGTGTAAAACTCAAAAATGACCTTAGACCCACAAGCAGACACACATAAAACACACAAAGAATACTCTTAGAACAAATATGAGATGGCATTAGTCTACATATGATTATCCCTATGGGAAGTAACCCTAAACCTGCTTTTGGGCCAAAAAGAAAAAGTAGTTTGTAATGTATGCAGTTACAGTGTTTTATTTTTTTGACTCCTGAATGCAAAAAATTACATATTCTGATAGCATAGGGTTAAGGATCGGGATTAGGGATAGGGATACCTAGATTTTAGGGGGCTAGACTAAATGTAATTACACTATTATACTATCTTACACCAGACTTTGCTAGACTAAACTGAGTTATATAAGATTAGATTAGATCTGGGCAGGCTGGATTGGCTAGATTCAGATAGACTAAATATAATTTGACTATTAGACTAGAACAGACTTGACTAGATTAAGTACCACTTGTCTGAAGTGGATTAAATTATGACAGACTAGATTAGATTAGGGCAGGGTAGACTGTTTGGGTAGACTAGAGGCTACTTTAGATGGGATTAGACTATTAGAGTGCATTAGGCTACAATAAGTAAGGTTACACTAAAGTGAGACTAAATTATCAGGCTCAGCATGATTGGGATTAGATTAGGACAGACTAGATTAGGGTTTAAGGCTAATTTAGGTAGATGAGATTAGATTAGATTGAGACTAGGGTTATTTTTATTACTTCATACCAAGAAGTGGAGGGAAGGGGGGCAGCGTGGGCAGCTGGATCATTCCCACCAGCTTCCCTCCCAGCACGGAGCAGATGAAGAGGATGACAATGCCGAACAGGTTCCCTCCAGGTAAACACTCTCTTCCTGTGATGGACCAGACGACGCCGAACAGCAGAGCAAACAGACACACTGCGAGCAGACAGGAAATCTTTTAGGCTCATTAAGATTCCGTTTTTTTGTTTCTCTAACAGGGCAGATATACCCAGTGCTACAGGTCAGATTACCATTAATACTTTTATTCAGAACACATTTTATTGCTCATACCAATTTTACTTTTGTTGATTTCTTTAATGAAGAAACATAATTCAGGACTTTACTTCATACAAACACACACACACTATATGAGTGTTTGTTACCTTTCGTGATGAGCAAGTTGATGAGTCCCTGAGGTCGAGGACATCTGTCCTTCAGATTGATACAAGACGCACAGCAGGAAGAGGATGAGCCGGAGGCTGGCATCTTCATCTACTCACACACACACACACAACAGGGTTTTTTCAGTTTTTGATATTTATCTGATACATATGATCAGGTGATATCATTAGGCCTTAGTCACACAGGCCTAGTGACCCCTGACCCCCTGCCAACCACCTATTGCTAGGGAAAAATGTGTATTCCCCAACTGGTTGGACAAGTGGTTGCTGGCTGTCGCCAGGTGAAATCAGTCACAATGATATATACGGTGCTACACCAGAGACCTCCTTGTGATTGCTTTGGTCAGTATTAGATTGCTGCGGTCTCCCATACTTTGCATGGAAGACACTGACTTGTCTGAAATATTGCCAAGCGGTAATGAAACTCGAAAAAGTGTGATGCATACCAGAAACGGAGAACTAAAAGTTGAGCCATAACACTGCAACCAACACGTTTCACAAGGTGCAAATTTTACTTTGAAGGCGAACGGTCTCCCTGTGCTCGCATTGCAGTTTTCACAATTTCACTACTCCTTGGTGAGGAGTTGGCAAGTGTTTGCAGACAAGTCAATATCCTCCATGAAAAGTATGGGCAACCATGGCAATCTGCTAGTGACCAAAGCAATCGCAAGGAGGTCTTTGGTTCAGCACTATATGCCTCTTTGTGACCAATTTCACCTAGCGATTGCCAGCAACCTCCAGCAACCACATAACCAGTTGGGAATTACACATTTCTGCCTAGAAACTGGTGGTTGCCAGGGCGTCACCAACCAGGCACAGTTAACGACCCAGGGACCTTATATGACACACTAACTAAACTTTATGATCAGTAACACTGATGGCAGCTTTGACCCCTTAACAACCACCAGGTTGCTGGCGAACCCATTAGGTCTTGGATTAGGGATAAATTTCATTCTAGTCACTTGCTACACAAGCATAGGTTCAGAAACTAGAAGATGTTACATTTCAAATCAAGTCACTTTGGATTTTGTCCTTACAATTCTTCTGTTATAAGATTTCCATTTGGATAGGCCATATAGTTGAAAATTCCATATAAAGAGGTAGATATGCAACAAACCCTAACTCTAAGTCTAACTATGAAAACAGCTTTAAGAACAACAGTGCTTGCTTTTTTCAAAGTTTTTTCCTCTGACGGGTCAAGTCTCTTTGACCTGGGTTCAAATATGGTAAGATTCCTCTCCAATCAGGTCTGTTTATTTGAAAATTAATTATGATATAAACTCCACATATTTTTACATGTACAGTAGAGCCCACGCCCCAGGCGTTACAGCTGCAGTGTTCAGCTGTCCACATACATTTGACCTAAATCTTTATAATTACACTGTCAGGAGCAACAGCAACCCCAACACACGCATATATTTTCTATAAATAGCCAGCCTTTCTCAGGGGTATGTCATTAAATACTCACTGTGTCCTTGTCGTCCGGTTCCTCCGTCTTCCTCCCTGGTAGGATGGTGATCTCTCTGTCCTCTTGACCAGACTGAACTTTACCCCCTCCCTTTACCAGAAACAGGTGTAAGTGTGTGTGTGTGCAGAAGAGAGAGAGTGGGGTTAGAGGCAGGTGTTAGAGTTGGAGTAAGGTGTTGCCCTTTGTCCTCTTTAGCCAAACCTCTTGAAGTATATGCATTTCACTGGTAGAGGACAAGTCAAAGTTACTCTGTAAAATGCACTCATAATATTTTATTGGCATATATTTAATATTTTATACACACACACACATATATATATATGTACACACTATATATTGCCAAAAGTATTCGCTCGTCTGCCTTCACACACATATAGCATTAACATTAACATTTTAATTTCCATTTTGATTTCCTCAAGACTAAATCAAACCTAACTTTACCCTAATCTAAAGTTAACTTTTGATTAAACCTGGCTCAGATCCAGTCATACTGTGACCTTACATTCAGTTTATGTCCACTGTTGTCACCCTCATGAGCAGCAGAGCACACCAAAGGTGATGACACAGCTGCTGGCACAGGCCATGCTTTGGTGTCTTTTGGCTCATCCCACACCTCTCCATTTTTATAACCTAGAGCGCATCTTGTGGCTCGGTTGGAGATACTAACAGGTCAGTCTTTACCATCATTTCAATGATATGTCAGTGCAGCAGCTCAGAGATTCTCAGATGGCACAGAGGGAGATTGCTGCAACAGAAACCCATCCACAATTGCTTTGTTTGTTGTTTTGACTTCTTCTATTTCTACACCAGCGCGGATGCAGGTGGGACATCCATCGTTCAGCTTTAGCCTAACTTCAAAGTGGACCTATTCTATTTTTCCTAATTTTATATCTCTTGTTCCACTGGTGGATGTCCATATTAAACACGGCCAAAGTTTCAAACAAACAAGTAATCCCTTTGAGCCAGAGAGCGTATATCCTTATATGGTCATCTCAGAAGACCCACCCACCTTCTGTTTGTGAGGGGCAGGCAATCAGAAGAAAGTTGTCTTAAAGGGGGAGGAGCTAAAATGGTTTCTTTCAGACAGAGGATGAATGGAAGGGCTGCACCAAAGCGACCCCTTAGGATAAATAAGGATTATTTTGTTTTGAATCATGTGAAGCTTCTCTAGTCGAGTCCAAAAATATGGAGCTGGAAATGAACAGAATAGATCCCATTGAGATGTAAGAATTTAGCTCATGGAGACGTTTTTTGGTTGCTGATAGCAGGGGTGTCAAATATACAGCCTGGCGGCCAAAAGCGGCTGCCAAAGGGACAAACCCAGCCCACTGGATGGTGTTGCAAAGGTTTGGGACTTTTTGTTGTATTTTGTACCAGGAAGTTTTGTGTTGCTAGTCTATAACAGCGAATCGGGTCATGAGCCAGCCTTCTTACTGTCATACCACATAAAAGTAAGATGATCAACCCAAGAAGTTCTGCTGGTGTGGTGGAAATTTGATGCATTTTCTAAAAAACAACCTCAGGCTGTTGATATCCTGTTTTGTAATTTAAATGTCAACATTTTCAGAATGTACCTGTACCTTTTATACACTAAAGCAAAGGGGGAGATTTGGGTGGTTTTTTGAAATAGATCATTGTGCTATGGTTTCGTTGGTCTGGCCTATTTGCCTCATCACCCTACAGGAAGTCAAGCCTCCACCATGTTACTGTGTAAACACACTGTGTCGTGTGTAAACACGCTGTGTCGTGTTGGCACATTCCTCCGTTTGTTTTTTCCTGCACTTCGCCATTTATTCTTCCTCTTTTCCCCCCTCTATCCATCTTTCTCTGTCATTTACTAAACAAGAGTTATTGTTTCATCATGTCAATCATTAAACCAGCAGGCACACTGCCCCGCCTCTCACACACATGGAGTGGAAAATGTTATCATGTTCTCAGGCGTCCAGTTTACAGCTGTGTGATCCTCACTGAAGTCGGAGTCTTTTTTGACCTTTTAACACAAAGACCGGTGGTTGCCTGTTGGTGTTGTCTGTGACTTATGAGAAAATCAACCCAAAGTTTTCAGGTTTAAGAAGCACTCCTGAAGATTTGCACTGACACAGATGTGACAGACGAACAGTCATGTGTAGAAAACACATGACTACAACTATGCTTGCAATTGTTCTGTTTGTTTATTGCTCTGTTTGCTTCTAGGGACAGAATAATTACCGAGGCATCAATAACACTTTAGAAATGTTTATTGATAGAGCAGATGGATTTCTTTATCTCAACTCCTTTTCACTAAAGTGTGTCTGAAAATCACTGACGATATTAATGAATTTTACACATTTAAAAAAAATTCTAATATATTTTTATGGTCAAATAACAGCTTATCTGTACATGTTAGAGCAATAAAGTTACTATATATAAAACCCTGAGTTTCATCTGAGCCGCCAAAGCACCTTCAGGTCATCTGTTGATTATTTTATGATCTGTCATTGCGACACATCAGTCTGCAGTGACGCTTCACAGCACATTACTGCCCTGACCTTGATTCAGTTTATGGGGTTAAAATGACCGCTGCTGAAGCACCACCCAAAGGACAAACTGCAGGTGGACAGTGGAGGAGTGAAATATCAATATGCTGCCCTTTAGTCGAAGCAATAAAATGGCTGCAGAACCGTAAAACACTGTAATGTACTACAAGTCCTGCTTAACACAACCAGAGAGATGTCAGACATGTCGGAAGCACTGCGAAAGGGTCTTTTCTACTCTAAACCTAACCAAACAGGTAGTGAAAATGAAACTTAAGTGTAAATGTAATGTAATTAAATAAAAGAAAGCCACCTTCTCTTTTCTGCCTCCTAAGGAAGACTTTTTTCTTTTTTTTAATGTCTTTTTTTTTTTTTTTAATTGAAAATGTGACAAAATGTGGTGGTTGCACACTGATTTTATACAAAAGACAAACGTTTGCACTGGGATTGTAAAACAAACAACTACACACTTATATAAATGCAATATATATATTAGGTCACAATATATTTAATTACTAAGGCCTCAACATGAACTCTAGCTAGCTTAGTTATCAAGCTGCATCCATAGATTGTATGGGTGCATGATACAGACACAGATATCTGATCAGATAATTGCATTAAAAATGCTCCAAAAGGCTCCAACAGCACAAACATGGTCCAGAGGTCCAGTTCAGGGACTCCAGTTAGCTGAGGTGAAGCCTAGCAGACAACTGTGTGATCTATAGCTGCCTGTGTCGCCATTCACCTGTCAATCAAAGAGGCCACGCCCCTAATCATGCATTTTTTTTAAGCCTTAATACAATTTAAGTTTTAGAAAAATTCACCCCCTTGCAGCTATAGATACCAGAACCATTTTCGTAGCAGGCTGTAAACATGTTTATTTCTGCTGTAAAGTTGGACATTTTAACATATGGGGACTGAATCACTTTTGGAGCCAGCCTCTGGTGGACATTAGAGGACCTGCATCACTCTCTCAGACAAGTATAGTGCAGTAAATATTCAAAGTTTTAATATTTGAAATGTAGTACAGGAGAAGCTAAACAGAATAAAACGAAAGTACTTTCATTAAGCTAGTGAGTTACTGATCATTGATCGTGAACTAGTATTGACCTGCAGATAGTCGCAGTGTGCTGAGTGAGTGAAAGCCATCTAACTCTGGCCTTCATTTTATATGTGTGTGTGTGTGTGGTACATGAATTGGACATATAGTTAATGAGTTACTCATCATTAGTGTTAGATCCACTGATCTTTGCCCTCTTTTTGGAACATGTTTGGAATGTTTTACACACCTCAGGGCACCTGATCAGCTGCACCACACCTGATTTCCACAGCTGAATGCCATATGATTATTAGCAAGGCAGCATATCAACCTCCAGGACAAAGTGCTCCTGGTCATTTGGCAGCTGAGTGAAGTGGGTGTTAGATTTTGGACTTTAGCTTTGACACTGCTAGCATTGTGGCTCTGTAAGCTCGGGTTTGACCTTTGCTCGTTGTTCACTGAAGTGTTTAGTCTGGCTTTATGGCTGTGAAGGCTCAGTAGGGCTCTCTGCCATTTATTTCCAGTCACTTTTTTCTTCTGTTTTGTGGTCAGTCAGGAAGATCGCGCTACTCATTTTTGTTAATTTCATAGCTTAATGCACTCACCGGCCACTTCATCCAGTACACTGGCTCAACTGCATGTTAACGCAAAGATCTAATCAGCCAGTCACATGGCAGCAACTCAGTGCATTTAGTTATGTAGACATGGTGAAGATGAACTAGTGAAGTTCAAACTGAGCATCAGAATGGGGAAGAAAGGGGATTTAAGTGGCTTTGAACGTGGCGTGGTTGTTGGTGCCAGACGGGCTGATCTGAGTATTTCAGAAACTGCTGATCTGCTGGGATTTTCCCACACAGCCATCTGTAGGGTTTACAGAGAAAGGTCTGAAGAAGAGAAAATATCCAGTGAGCAGCAGCTCTAAGCAGCTCTAAGTACAGCTCTAAGTTTTCTGGGAGAAAATGCCTCTTTGATGGCAGAGGTCAGAGGAGAATGGCCAGACTGCTTCGAGCTGACAGGAAGGCAACAGTAACTCAAAGACCCACTCGATACAGCCAAGGTATGCAGAAGAGCATCTCTGAAAGCACAACAGGTCAAACTGTGAAGCAGATGGGCTATAGCAGCAGAAGACCACACTCCTGTCTGCTAAGAACAGGAAACTGAGGCTACAGTTCACGTGGGCTGAGTAAAATTGCACAATAGAAGATTGGAAAAACATTGCCTGGTCTGATGAGTCTCAATTTCTACTGCGACATTCAGATGGTAGGGTCAGAATTTGGCAAAAGCATGGATCCATCCTGCCTTGTATCAACAGTTCAGGCTGGTGGTGTGATGGTGTGGGGGACATTTTCTTGGCACACTTTGGGCCCCTTAGTACCAACTGAGCATCATTTAAACACCACAGCCTCCTGAGTGTTGTTGCTGACCATGTCCTTCCCTTTATGACCACAGTGTACCCATCTTCTGATGGCTGCTTCCAGCAGGATAATGTGTCATGTCGCAAAGCTCAGATCATCTCAAACTGGCTTCTTCAACATGATAATGAGTTCACTGGACTCAGATGGCCTCAACAGTCCCCAGATCTCAGTCCAATAGAGCACCTTTGCGAAGTGGTGAAACAGGAGATTCACATCATGGATGTGCAGCCAACAAACCTGCAACAACTGTGTGATGCTGTCATGTCAATATGGACCAAAACCTCTGAGGAATACTTCCAGCACCTTATTGAATCTGTGCCACAAAGAATCAACAAGGTGCTGGAGGCAGAAGAGGGTCCAACCCAGTACTAGCCAGGTGTAACTAATGAAGTGGCTGGTGAGGTGTGTTATGATCCGTGATCATGTGACATGTTTGTTGTCATGTGCGGCTCCTCTCACTAGAGTGTGTGGGTGTGTGCATCTCTCTCCCCTCCCTCCAAGAGGTGTGTGTGTGTGTGTGTTGGCTGAGACAGGTGGAGACTGCTGATTGGTTGGTTCAAATAAGTTCCTGAGTCTGGATTGGATGATTGGATGGACAGCAGCCTCTTAACCTCCAGCTGACAGCCACCTCGTCGCCTCTACACCCAACAAAGAGCCAGTTGTTAGTGGCTTCGGTTGAGAATCCTAAATTGAAGCCTGTTAGTGAATTGTGAGTTATTTTGTATTCTGGATAGCTTTGTTGTTAGCCAGGAGTATTTTTGTAAATATTTATTCACTGTACATATTGAGCACTGCAGCAGTCAAGTAGAAGTGAGAAGCTCTTTTTGTTGAAAACCTTTTTCTCTTGTTTATTGGTTAGGAGCACAGGTTAGAGACTTGTCTTTTATTTGCCTTTTATTTTCTGTTAGGGAAGAGCAGGGACCATTAGAAACTTTTGTTTGTTGTTTTGGCATTGCTCACATCCGAAGCAAATAAACTGCTGCTTAGCATTGTGAATTGGTCTGTGTTGCTGGCCTTTTCTTGGGAGTGGTTGGAGTGGGGAGTTGCACCTCATGTTGTCTCCAGGTTACCCCTAGGCCGGGGACGTAACAGGTGTTGTGTTTTTTGTTCTTTGTTGTTTTTTTGGGGTTTTTTTCTCCCATTATTCATTTTAGCAAAATCAGAATTTAATGATACAGATTTTAAACCGAGCACCTGCTCTACCTGGGGTGAAAAACTGGTTATCCCATTTTGGGCTATATGGATAAGTGGAAGAAAATGGATTTATGGGTGTTTTTAAATATTTTCTCAATCAAATTTTAATCTCATGTTATCTGCTTTTTCTTTACTGTGTCACAGTATAAATAGATGGAAAGAGGAAGTTTTAGACCATGTGACTCCATGTGTGCTCAATGAGGAATACGTAGTTCTAATATGAGGATGTTTTCTGTGACGTGAAGAGTCGGTACCTCGGCTTGTTTCTGCTGCAGCCCAGCGTCGCTCACCCGACAGTAACGCTTGGTGGCCTCTTCGTCCATCATCTGAAACAAACACAGAACATTTGTTCTTATACTTGTGAGGACCATCAATGATGTCAAACTAATAAACTCTTAATGTTGAAAGAGACATTTAAAGGGGTGAGGAATGAAATACAAGTGCTAATACCAGAGTGCAAATGTACTGTGTGCCAAATGTAAAGGGCTGCATTAAAATGTATATAAGTACAATATATACAGTTTACTGGTTGTGATCACTGAGAAAAGCCTCATTTAAGAGGCCGAAAGAACAAAAGATTAAATGTCCTTGAAGGTTCTCAGTCATCCAGGTCATAGTAGTCTTAAGCACTTGAGTTGAGGACATCTGGACTTCTTTTTAAGTTCTTGAAAACATTTCAGCTCCCATCCAAAAGTCTTCTTCAGTTCTAAAAGATAATGGAGAGTCCCAGGTATTTAACACCTAGTGGGGCTGTGATGTTGGAGGTGGTCCTGGGAGTCGCTGACTTACCCTGCCATCATGTGAGTTGGTGCACTTCAGACCCTGCAACACCCTCAGACAATAACTGGCTCATCCCAAGGACAAAAGACCCAAACGTAAGCTCAACAATGCCGTGTATGCTGTGCAGTGCAGTGCAGTGAGAAGAGTTCGGACCTTC
Organism: Paratilapia polleni; assembly: GCA_015106735.1. Lineage (NCBI taxonomy): Eukaryota > Metazoa > Chordata > Actinopteri > Cichliformes > Cichlidae > Paratilapia > Paratilapia polleni. Next base: position 13,522 of record VUQI01061849.1, read on the forward strand.
ACACAGAAGACACCAAACAACCACTCAACAAATGCACCACACAACATAGGAGAGCCAGCTCAACAGGACAAGATTCAGCTGTACATCAGGACTTAAAGAAGGAAGGAGGATGCTAATGTTCACATTTTGGACCGAGAAGACAGACAGTTTGCGAGAGGAGTAAAGGAGGTCATCTACAACCACTGTGAACGACAAACACTGAACAGAGGTCTTAGCCTACGATGCCGCCTCTAACGCAGCCCTGACATCCCTTGCCAGGCAATTTAACCTCTATTCACACCTTGAGCCATATGACCCTAAAGACTCACGTAATGACAGGGTTTGTCAGTGACTCTCAGGACAAAGTGACAACCCCACTCTCTCCATCAGTTTTCAGAACTGAAGAATCCTTTCAGAAAAAAAGGTGAAACTTCTTCAAGAACCTAAAAAGAAGACCAGTTGTTGAATATGTTGCAAATGCACATATTCAATAAAGTTTTTGCATAAAAAAAATTTGAAAATTCTAATTCAGTAGTTCAGTGAAAACACTTTTTTCCCCCCGGTTCATCACTGCTTTATTAATTATTTAGAAGCAGGAGTGAAACAGAACAGTAAAACTTTACCAAAACTCATCCTCACATTATCAAACAATTCAACTAATATGGAAAATAATTTCCATTAATGAATCAATGAACAGAAAAAGATAATTTCTTGAATTTTGACAGAGCTCAAATACATCTGTCTAAACATAAAAGCATTGGCATTTATTTCTGGTCTTACTGGCCACTGAAAGCACACTTAAAGCCAAAAGGACAAACATTTCCTCCAACCCCAGCTGAAGGCTTCACTAAAACACTGCAGACCTACCATCACATACAATTTAAGGCTGAATTATCCAAAGCATTCCGATTTTCTACGGCTCTTACCTTCGTTTGTTAAAGTTTTGTCTGACTGGAACAAAGAGGAAAACACGACTGGCAACTTAGTCATCAAGCAGCAACAAGAGACGGAGGCCAGAGAGAGGAAGAGTGTGTCTGCTGTGTGTTAATAAGAGGCGGTTTTAACTCTGTTTTGTTTGTCACTTTGCAGAATGAAAGACGTCACACACAGACACACACACACGGTAAAGCCTGGCATTATGGGAACACAGGTCGCAGTCACCCTGAGTCCTCTGTATTAATGCCAGGCTGCAGCGCTGCAGACACAAACATTATTATTCACATAATAGCAGGTGTGTGTCCGTGTGTGCGCACATGCAGGACTGACTGCACATTTCCACCAAACGCCTGACGTTAACACACCGCACACAGCTGCTGAGGTGACGGGCCGCATCGGCCTTTTTGTAGAAACTTACATTTTCACGTGAGGAGTTGAATCAAATCCAAGAGGCACTGTGAAACCACCACTTTGTGCTCCAAAAACCACACCAATGTACATACTCTGTGTCTGGGTGTTAGAGGTTTGCTTCTGCTTTACTCACAGGGCGGCAACTAACTACTAAACTATCAGCTTACTGTCTTCTTAGGAGTCAGGAAGTTGTGAAGAATAATGTTTCTGATTTCCTGCCCAATGAGGCAAAATGTTCAGATGTTGTGTTTTGTTTGGTCCAAGATGTATGGGGCTTGGATGAGAACTAGCACCAAGGGTGGAGTGCCCACTCAAAGATGGGAATGAGATGCTGCCCCCAAAATGGAGGAGTATGTCGGGGTCTTGCTGACAAGTGAGGGGAGAGTGGAGCTTCCTCCAAAGGGTTTCTGGGTTTTTGCTTAGAGATAGGGTGAGGAACTCTGTGATTCAGGAGGGGCTTGGAGTAGAGTGGCAGTTGACAGTTGAGGCGGTTCGGGCATCTCATCAGGGTGCCTCCTGGACGCCTCCTAGGTGTGGTGTTTTGGGTATGTCCTAACAGGAGGAATCCAGGACACATTTGAGAGATTATGTCTCTCGGCTGGCCTGGAAACACCTCGGTGTCCCCCTGGAAGGCCTGGAGGAGGTGGCTGGAGAGAAGAAAGTCAGGGTGCCTCTCTTCTGACTGCTGCCTCCATGACCCAGACCCAGAAAAGCAGCAGAAAATGGATGGATGGATGGATGGTCATAGAACACCAGCCTAAAATGTAAAAATAAATGGATCATTATATTTTCATTTAAATTTTTGAAACAAACATATGTGGAAAATGAATGTGTGCTTTGGTTCATTGTGTCCAAGAACACTTACATAAAGGAGCAGGTCTGTTGTAGCATTTGACTCCTCTTCCAGACAAAATGGACCAATCAAGTGCCATACTTCAATCAGAGACATAGGAGAGCAATGCTGCAGAACATTGTTCATTTTCTTGTGAATTCGTAAGTTAATTATTCTATTGCAGGGTTAAAAAGCAGGCCTAAACCATCATGATACCTCCACTGTGCTTCTCTGCTTGGATAAGGTTGTGGTTTCTTTTTTTCCTCCCTCCAAATGTATGTTGCACATTTTTGCCAAAAATTCAAGTATTTTTTCTGATCTGTCCACAGAATATTGCCAAGGAAGTATTGGGGTACTCTTTTTACTCAGTGTTTTTCTCATAGCGGACACATCTGAGAGATTTTCTGCTGTTACCTTTGGGTTATTTTTCACCTTTTTAGGGATTACAGGCTGTGCTCTTGGTGGGATGCAGGATGCGAGCAGTCCTGAATTTCATCCATTCGTTAACAGTTTGTCCTTTTGTAGATTAATGAACACTCAGGTCTTTGGAAAATATTTGATAGGATGGCGCTTGCGTTTGAAAGTTTCAGCGTTTGCACATCAAGCAAAGCAAAGCAACGCTTCCACAGTTCAATTAATCCCATTCAAAGTGAACGAGAGGTGAGAGCATTGAAGTCGGAAGCCTGTAGGCGTGAGTCCTCCGAAACGTTTCTTCCGACGTCCTGTAAAAGTTGTAACTCAGGTGTGGTTCATGTTAACCAATTTGTCAGTAAACACACTTTCTGTCTTTTAGAGGACCCTCTAAAACATGTCAAAGCTCATCTCCTTACCTAGATCAGATCTCTTACTCCATGTAGCTTTTGAAGGATTCATGAACGACACCAAAGTGCACTTATTTGTTTGTGCTGGCTTCACCGACCTTTAGTTATTAACAGAGAATGATTCTTCAGTCTGAACACGGCCTATTTAAAAATCTCCATCTAAAGATACATCTGAAGCTCAACATCTCCATTGTTTATTCCTTTTTCTGGACTAGAGGAAGTGGAAACAGACTGAATGTACCATGACAGCTCTGCAGACAGGCCATGAGTCACACAAGCCGTCGCACATTACTTAATCTAAACATAACCCTCGTGAAACCTTTAATGATTTATGTTTAGAGCACACTTTGTCAAACACACACACACACAGGAGAGAGTGTGTATAAGTTTATTGGTGTGATACAAGATGATATAAACCAAATATTCACTGTTTACACAAAACATTAGAGGCTACAGTCTGTCCATAAAGCATTTAAATCCATATAATCAAACATTACTCATCATCATCATGATAAAGTCATAACAGCTAAATCAGGAAGAAAGAAACACACAGTCTGTACACGTGATCGTGCACACACACACACACACACACACACACACACACACACAAACAAACAGCCCTGTGTAAGAAGCATGACATACAAAAAGCTGTAGAAAAATACTCTTAAAAAACCAAACACACAAAACAACATCAGCAGCAGCTGCAGCAGCAACTTGGAATGTTCTGGGTGTGAGTTAGACCTCAGCATGGAAGGTCAACGGGGCAATTTGTTGGGCAACTCTTCCACTGGGTGAACAGGGACAACAGGAAAGTTTAACTGTCAAGATGGGGAGAAGTGCTAAAATGTCGTTCTCGCTAAATAAAAGAAATTCAAGACCTCCAATTATTAACTAGTGTGCATGAATGGCTGGAACATTTCCACATTTGTTTTAAACGTTGCCAAAACAGGAACGTTCTTTGAACTTTGTCAGTTGTGGTAACTGACTCAGAGTTTAAGTTAGCTCTCTTTCTGGAACTGAAGTTTAACAAACTCAGAGTTTTCACTAAATCTGCTTTCTGGAACAGGGCCCAGATAACCACTGGCTATTGCATGAGCACCATTTAGCATTTTAAATGTCATTGCATTTGTGACCTGGGGAGGAAAACAGAAATAATTGCCTGGATGTCAAGTTCACAAGTTCAGTGTGAAGCAGTTAGCTTAAAGCAAAAATGTAGTAAATGTGTGTAAATAGAGGCGACATGGCACCACCATCTAGCTTTGCTGACAATTTCCCCAGTGGTCACTTGTGGTATTACAACAAAATAATTCAGAAAGCGTTTTCCCCAAAGATTTCCATGTTTAAAGAGTTGTTTGTAAAAATGCTGACAGAACACACAGACTGCACGCAAACTGTCTGTTGTGAGTTTTAATCCGTGAAGAACTTAATATTTTTTTAGGCCGCTGAAATGTTTGGGTTTTTTTTTCTCCTAGTTTAGCTACAGTGTGAAAACTAATACTGTTGAAACTGTTGGACCTAAACGGCTTGTAAATACACAGCAAAAGCTTACGTAGCTTAGTGCTAATGCTATGAAAACACATCATTAAACACTCTATACTGTGCTACATTTGTGCTTGATATTCTAGCTGGCGCTAATTTGGCAGTTAATCGTTTGTGTTAGTGAGTCTGCTAGCTTTGAACTATAATCTGACTGGTTTGTAAATGAGATAAAGCTGATATATTTTAAGTTAACGTTTTAATTAATACTAATGTTTCCACATTAGTGATACATTACAGTTATGCTTTATAGGCAGTTTAAATATTTGCTTTTTTACGCTTTATTTTTATTCCACTTATGATGAACATTTAGGCTACTTTTAGATAAAAACTGGGTAAGACTTTACTTCAAGTCCCCTAATTTATCATTTATAATAAGCATGTTATTAACTGTTTACTTCACTATAATATATCTGTAAACCAGAAACATTAAATCTGCGTTGTTCTAACTCCGCCTCCGAAGACATTTTTCATCATCGTAAACAAACATGAATAAACACTGCTTGTAACTACATCGTAGTATGTTATATACAAAAATAAAGCTTGCTTTACATCTTCTTGTACTATTATACAGAATGACTGGGGTTGGGAGGGTTACGATTAAAGATTTCTGGACTGATTTCCAAGTGAAAGAAGTAAGTGTAACTCGAACAGCTGTGAGAATAAAGTGTTAAATGCTGACCATCAAAGTTGCCCAAGATAAGTTGCCGGTGTGGTTAGAAGCAAACAAATTCCTCTCACTTTCTCACTTTATGACGTTCATACAACAGCTTACACCCACACACACATACAGTATGACATTGTACAGGTAACAAAGTTGTTTTTTTTTACTGCTAGGCACTATAGAGTGAAGCATTGTGGGAAGTTGAGTGCTCGGCTGGTCTATTTTAGCAGCTTCAGCGCAGAACGCCTGAAAATCATGACAATGTTTGGTAATGTCTTGTTTTATTTTACAGCTGCTTCCCTGGAAATGTTTCTCATAATTTCTTATTCTATAGCAGCAATTTAGCTTTTATGTAGAGGATATTTAGCAGAAATACTGACAGTTTGGTGTCACAGCTACAACAGTCATTAATCCCTTGACTGTTGTAGTTAATACAAGGGAACAATGAGTTAGGTAAGTGAAAAGTAGTTCTTTAAAGTGGACCTATTCTGCTCATTTCCAGCTCCATATTTTTTATTTCTGGACTACTACAGTAGCTTTGCATGATTCACAGTTTATAATAATCCTTCTTTATCTCATATTGGGCCTTGTGGAAGCCCCTCAGTTCATCAACAGCTTGTTTGAAACAAGTCGTTTTAGCTCCTCCCACTTTAGGACAACTTTCTTCTGATTGGCTGCCCCTCATTAGCAGTAGGTATGTACAGCAGGTGGGTGAGGCTACTGTCTCCTCTCCATGAAATCATACATATCCAAGAGTGAATTTGTTTGGAGCAGTCTAAGCCGGAGCTTTTATCTCACAGGGATTACTTCTGCATACACTGACCTCATTATTTGAAATTTTGGCTGGATATCCACCATTTGAATAGAAGATATATAACAGGAAATTAGAAAAACTGAAAAGATCTATTTTAATTTTACTTTTAACAACTGCCAGACATTATAGAGCAGCCTGGTGATCAGTGAACCCTGTTTTTCTGTTACTAATACATCTTTTCCTCTTGAAAACAGCAACATTACTGGATAACTATTAACTGCAGCAACTTAATCACTATCAACGAGTGTGAAACTTTTTTGTAGGAAATTTTGAGGAGTATTTCCAGTGAGGTAGCTGGGGAAAATGAGAACTATAAAATTAAGTTTGTTTTTATGCTGATTAAAAATTTTAGCTGTAGCTGTAGTCGTTTCTGGAAACAGTGTGTGCATTTGACACACGTGAACATCACAAAGTCGGGTCTTTCCTCTGAGCTACTGCTCCCACTAAGTCCTCAGTCACACAGGCCTAGAGACCGGTCCTGACTGTCTGGCAACCTCCAATCATGAGAGAAAAATGTGTATTCCCCGGCCGGTTGGCAAGTGGTTGCTGGAGGTTGCTGGCAGTTGCTAGGTGAAATTGACTGCAAAGAGGTGATGCACCAGAAACCTTTGATTTGGTCACTAGCTGCAGTTACTTGTAGTTTGTATGGAAGACGCTGACTTGTGTGCAAATACTTGCCAAGCATCACGTTTTTTCAAGTTTCACTAGCATTCGACAAGTTGTTGGTGAATCTTCGCCGACAAGTTACCGTCTTCCATACAAACTACAGGTGACCACGGCAATCTGCTGGTGACCAAAGCAATCACAAGGATGTTTTTTAGGTGCAGCACCCTCTTTGCAACTGATTTCACCCAGCTAAATCCAATCGGGGAATACACATCTTGCCCTAGTGACTGGAGGTTGTCAGGGGGTCACTAACCAGTCTCTATGCCTGTGTGAGGCATAGGATTAGTGTTTATGGAGGCAAAGGAAGGCAACAATAATTTGTGACAATCTCAGAAGCGAAAAACTGTGAAATAAAACCACTACTGAATGCTTCATGTTGGAGTCCAAATGGAGTTTGTGGCACAAACAGTTTACTGTTACATAGGTTAGAAGAGACGTTTGAAAGCAAAAACAATGTTGGATTTTGTTTTCAGCTTTATATAACCAGGAAGTAAAACTTTTAACATTAAGAACCCTTTTATCCAAGAGTGTCCTGGGAGTTTTCTCCAGTTAGCGGAGGTGAAGCCTAGCAGACAGATAACTCAAGTGGCCGTTAGAGGAACTGCAGTTTCTGGTTCTTCATCTTTTTTATCAGTCCCTGGAGGGTTAACTCCTGGTTCAAACTCCGTAATTCAAAAATGTTTTGTGTATAATGTCCAACATGAAGTACTGAGCAGTGGTTAAACATAAGTTGTGTTTCAAAGATTCAAACTCATGTGGCCTTCTCTGTTTCTGTGATGTTTCTGAACATCAACGTCGACTCTGCAGAGCAATAAAATGAAAGTTAAATGTTTAGTGACCGATCATGTGGATGTCATTTCTACTCATCAACAACAATAGCTAGCTACTTTGTTATAGTGCTGCTCATACAGCGTCTGAAGGCTATCAGTATAGATATAGGCACAGGTAGAGGAACTGAATGCGTGTTGTGACTAATGATGACATCACTTCCTTCTGGAATGAACGAGAGCTTGGAGCGGGAAGTGTTTGGTGTGTGTGTGTCAGTCGGTCAGGTATGTGTGGATGTAGATCTGTTGTTGGATCCAGGGGGTGAAGTGCGTCACGTTGCTGTAAACTCCGGGTCCGAGCACTTTACTGAAGCACACGCTGCCCCACGATGTCAGGCCAAACAGCGTCCAGTGACCGCCATCCTCGCACACAAGCGGGCCGCCACTGTCGCCCTGAATACACACACACACACACATCAACATTAAACACACATGTGCATTGAGGGAATAATGTGCCTACTGATCAATAATAATCCAGGCTAAAGTTGATCATTTTGGCTGAAGTCAACAAGCACTGCAACTGTAGACTGTTATACAAAATAAATTGAATTGAACAGACATTAATGCAACTGTGTTATACAACTGAGAAATAGATGGTCACATTTCAGAAGCTGTTTTTATCAATAAACCGAAAACCTGCTAGTGCAGATGTTACCATGCAAGAGTCGACAGTTCCAGCTTCATAACCGGCACAAAGCATTCTGGGAGTGATGGTCTTCATGTCGAAGTAGGACTGACACTGAGACAGCGAGATGATCCGAACCTCCCCTTCCTGCAGCTTAAAGGGCACTGAATACAAACACACACAGGATAAAAATGAGGCTTTACTTACAATCCAAAAACAAACAATAAGAACGCCCAGTATCTCAAATTAGTCTGCTGAGATTTCCATTCAAAGTGCCTAAAAGGTCCTCTGACAGAGTAACAGCTGTTTTTGCACTCAGGTCTTTAAAAAATAAGGATGTTACGTAGTTAGGTCCTCCAAACATCTTTAAATTAAACCAGGGCATTTCAGCATTGCAGTGTTTAGTCTGCACAAGGTCTTTTATTTTGAAATTTGACCAGATCTCTATGTTTTTGCTGTGTCTGATTTCTTGTCCTCCTGTGCAGCTTCATGTGGATTCTGTAAAATAATACACTAGACTAGATCACATTGTCACAAGTTTTTTCCACTGGATGTGGTCTTGGGTTTGACCACTTGCTTCAACCCCATGAAAGTCCCATCTCTTCGAATTCTGTCATCACAGTCCTCCACCAGGTGGTGTTACGCATGCACCTCTTTCGCTTTCCAGCAGGGGTCTATCACAAGACAGCTTTTGGAATTCTTTCGCTGGGCCATAAAACATGGCTGAGCCATCTTAGCCTCCTCACCTTTATTGACAAGTTCTTACAGCCTGTGTTTTTGTACAGGTCCTCACCAGAGATCTTCCTTCGCCAGTAGATTGTTGCAGATCCTTCTGAGACAGCTGTTGTTGAAGGTGTTGACTTTGTTCGTGTCCTTCTGCACCATCCCCCAACACTCAGAGCCATACAGTAGTGCTGAGTTAACACTGCTGTTGTAGAGCTTGAGGTTTTTTTGAAACTGTATTGCTTTGACTTCCAAATGTTACGGAGCTGGCTAAAAACACCTCTGGCTTTGTTAAGTCTGACTTTGATGTCTTCATGGGTGCCATTGTCACTGCTTATCAGGCTACCGACGTACTTGAGTTCATCGGCATTCTTGAAAATCTCACCATCAATGGTAATGGGTGGGTCACCCAGCATGTTAATGAACATCACACTGCTCTTCTTCTGGTTGATATATAGACCAGTTTTCTTAGCACAGTTGGAGACTCTGTTGGTCTTCACCTGGAGACGAGTTCTTCTTGTTGACGTGACTGCCAGATTGTACAGTTGAGATCTTCTGGTTGTGCAAATATGTTCCATTGAATAGCTCATGAAAGGTCAGAAGTTGTTTGATGCATCACCCGGTAGATGGCAAAGAGAAACTGGATTGAGGAAAGTATACTTTCTGGCCATACTCTAGATTTAACTTCAAATCACTCTGTTAAGGTATCATCCAAAATGATGCTGCATCCTAAGTGTTCATAAAGCATCCCGATGAGGGTGACAATTTTGTTGACCTCTCAAAACCTTTCAAATGAAGATGAAATCGAATAAATCAAATGAAACGAATATCTGACCAATGCAGCCTCTGCCTTCTGAGTTTTTCATCCACAGCTGTATTAATTCTCTTCAGGAGAATCCTGCAGACCACTTTGCTGGGAATCGAGAGAAGGGTTATTCCTCACCAGTGACTGCAATTGCCGAGTTCATCCTTGTGAAAAATAAATAAATAAATAAATAAAATAAAAATAAAAATAATAGATCTGGTGCTATTTTTAGTCACATGGAGCAGAGACCCGTTTGTAGGATGCTTCTGAAACATGCTGTGGTGCATCTGGTGGAATCTCAAATATTTTCCTTAGTGGGAGTGATCAGCTGCAGCAGCTGCATTGGAGCTGGAATGCAATGCGGCCACGCCTGGTGCATTCCCGGGATCAGCATCGGTTCTGTGATGCACGTGTGGTAGCAACAGTAAGACCAGTCTCACTCCCAGCTCATCGTATTTTAGTCCAAACAATCTTTTCCTTAAGCTAACCGAGTATTTTTTTTACCTAACGATGTCAAATTAAACAAAAAAACCTCTCCATGTTCATAGTCTTGTAATCACTTGTCTAGTGTAACCTAATTATGTATGTGTCTGCCTATTTATACACTCTTTAAAACAAGTATCATAAACATCAGTTACAACTTGACAACCATCCAAATAATATTTATAGTTAGTTTCCAGACCAAGTTCCAGACCAAGTTCCAGCATTTCATTGTTTCTTAACTTTATTTAACTCAGTTTGCCATTCATTAATAATGGTTACTATAAAGTGATAGCCAAGATTTAAGAGAGCTTGAACTGTATTTAGACAATACTCAGTTTGAACACAGAGCAGAATCAGACTTGAGCAGCAGGACAAATTGAATTACATTCTCTGAATGTAATTCTGTCTGAATTACGAGGGTAGAAACTCACACTGAGAGCAGGGCCTCCTCGAGTCATCTCATTCTTTCTACTCTCAAATGAAAAGCTGCCTTACTGATGGTGTATTACTGCATCTTTAAAGTCTAAATGCACTGACTCTACGTGACTATAATAACATTCTAGTGGATGACAAATGATTGACGGTCTCATATTTACATGAGAGGTTGTTAAACAAATCAGACAGAAAAAGCAAATACAGACAAGCATTAAAATCTGTGTGCGTACACCTACTTGAGTTATGAGAACAAAAAGTGAGTTTGGTTTAAGGTTAGGATTGAGATAAGTCCATTCAATAATTCAGGTCAGTGTAGTGTCCTGTGCAGAGTGTGTGTACTTACTCCTGTTGCCCATGTGACCCCAGCCGGTGATGTAACAGTAGGAGTCGGGTAAAGGCAGCTGGCCGGGCTGAGGGAGACACACCGGTCTGACGAAGGGCGTCTCCTCTACCTGGAAACGGCAACACACCTCATCAGTACTGTGCGATCGCTGCTGATTATCAATCCTCCGCATCAGCACGCTCTGACCTCAGAGTCCAGCTCCACCACGCTGATGTCGTAGTCGACCACGGCCCGGTTGTAGCGTGGGTGAACGATGATGGAGCGCACCCCGCGGCTCTGACTGTGAACCCCTGGGTGGTCCAGGTTGTTCAGACCCAGCACTACCCTCCACAGCTCTGCACTCTCCCTCCTGACACACACACAGACACACACCCTTAGTGTTAACCACAATGTGGCTCATTAACTACACATCCTGAACCCGAACCCGAACCTGTACCCCCACCCTGCCCCCCCCCGTCTCACCCCTCGAAGCAGTGTGCGACTGTCAGAGCCCACCTCCGGGCGATGAGGACGCAGCCGCAGACGTGTCCGCTCTGACCACTCTGCAGCGAGCACTGCCAAGGCCACGCCCCCCGCCGGGACACCCGGCCACCCAGAATCCGTTTCTTCCTGTGAGGATAGATGCCCACAGCCGGGCGCAGACCACACTCTGACAGCGCCAGAGAGATAAATATGCTTTTACTTTGGTGATAAATAAGGCATTCGGTTTGTTTATGAACACTTTGAGCCATCACAGCCAACCAGCAACCGCAGGGCCAGAAACTGCAGTTCCTCTAATGTCCACTTGAGGCTCCAACAATGAGTCAGTCACCATGGACTCCCATCTTAAAATGTCCAACTTTACAGCAGAAATAAATATGCTGCGCTTCATACCAACAGTACAGGTGGTGAATTTTTTTATAACTCACATATTCATAAATTGTATTAAGGATTAAAGTTTGCATTATTAGGGGTGTGGCCTCTTTGACAGGTGGATGGCGACACTGTAGCTGCTAGCTGTCTGCTAGGCTCCACTTCAGCTAATTGGAGTCCCTGAACTGGACCTCTGGACTGTGTTTGAGCTGCTGGAGCCTTTTGGAGCATTTTTAAAGCAGTTATCTGACCAGTAAGCATACTAACAGACTATCCAAAAATGGTCACTTCTGGCTCCAGTAAATAAAAATGGTGGCAGCCATACAGTTAACGGCTTCAGAATGGGGAGGGATTATATATAGCCAACACATCATGGTGCCTCTATATATGTAGAGTCTATAATTATGGCATGTTATGCCTGCTTCAGACTACCCAAAGACAACATACAAGTTGTGACAGACGGCAAGGTATAATTGGTCGGGAGCCAACATGTCTCTATAATCACCTAATCTGACAGACTGAGCATCAGTCAGACACCAGAAGTCCTGCAGAGTGAAGCTGATGTTAGATGTATGGACTCAAAATTTCTCTCACCATCAGACAATAAAGAAAAAATGTTATTTAAACCTACAGAGCAGGTGCAGCTATTGATGCTGATGAAATGTGATGATACTGTATTGTTATATTGGATGTAGCTGTTTTAAGGTTTTTGAGAGAGTAGAGTCTGTGGATTGTAGCTCCATTGGTTGGTGGCATGAGGAGTGACAGTGTGGTAAAAGGGAACACATGCTGATATATCCCTGCCACCATCTATCCTGCTCATTTGTAGCTCTTTAATTTGACTCTTCAAGTCTACTAGAGGAGCTTTGCATGATTCACAGTTAAAAATAATCCGTCTTTATCCCATACTTGGCTTTGGTGCAGCCCCTCAGTTCATCCTCTGTCTGAAACAAGCAGTTTTAGCTCCTCTCCTTTTAAGACAACTTTCTTCTAATTGGGTGCCCCTGGCAAACAGAAGGTTTGAACAGCAGGGTGGGGTTTCTGTACCTGAGATGACCACACACCTGCTCTCTATAACATCATACAGAGCCAGAGTAGAAAAAGTGTTTAGAGCAGTGAAGCTTGAGCCTTTGGCTCACAAAGATTACTTGTACATACACTGAAGTCATTATGTAAAACTTTGTTCAGATTATTTATGAGCATCCATCACTGGAACAAGACTATGACAGAAAAGCAAAATATATCCTCTTTGACATGCTTCTACAAACACCCAGTCAGACTGATTTGAGAAATTGTACAAAGATTTGAATAAAGTGGCTTCAACTGCAATCAGACATATGAAGTAAGGGAAGAAGTAAAGAAGAAGAGAGGTTTACCTTCTCTGGTACACAGGACTGAAACTCTCTGTCTGGAGTGACACGCATGACTGCAGGACGGACAGAGAGAGATCTGTTATAAACACATCACAGCAACAGGAGCTCTCAATGTTTGGTTAAAACGGCCAGAACAACATGTTCCTCTGCCACAGACCACTGATAAGACAATATCCTGCCTTCACCTGCCTGAACAGGTGTCCTGTTTTCCTACCTGATGACTGATGGTATAAATAAAGCTTCTGGGCTCAGCCAGGATACTGCATAACTTTTTAAAATCGATGACCAGCTGATGAATTTGATGCTAGTTTAATTCAGAGATCTGCCGTCGTAAAATTCTCTAGTTTGTTTTCTTTGTTTTCACACACAGAATGAACCGCTAGAGTCCGCTCAGAGCTGGACCCAGGTCCTCCCATTAACAGTCCAATTGTTTAGTCTCTGACTGACAGTACTCACTGCCGGGTGGCCCAAACTGTTACCTTCTCTTTTCCAGCCGGGCCTGCAGAGCAGAACTGTTCCTCTGGTTCCACTCTGGATGGACGTGTAACCAACGGCGGCGGCCTGGGATCCCAGGCTGATCGGCAACCATAGAAACAGAGGAGGGAACCCTGCAGCGAAACACACATTATAGTCATTCTATCATAAACTGTTTTCAAACATGAACTCTGGACAATGTCAGGAGATTAAAGTTGGGTCATTGTTTCCTTTTAGAAGCAGCAACAGATAACACAAGACAACAACAACAACAACAACAACAATAAAAAAAGGTTTTTGTGATCATCAGAAATTACAACACACTTTTAAAAATCAGTTTTTCACACTGATTTCAGATCTGTTTTCAGTGTTTTCCAGTCACATAATTTTTTTGAGTTATCAGCAATGTTAATTTACAGTATACAAATGGTAAATGGACTGGTACTTATATAGCACTTTTCTACTCAGTTTTGTGTACTCAAAGCGCTTTATACTACAGGCCACATTCACATACTTACATGTGGTAAGCATGTAAGTACACTGTAACGTAAGCACCAATCAAGTAAATGTTTCAATATCATCAGTGCAAGGTCACATAGGCACACACCGTGGCACAGACATACTGAACGGTGTCATTCAGCTACAACTGTTTCTTCAAAAACACTTAGAGTAGGATTTTATTGGGCTAAGTGTACCAAATATCATGCAATATATAATTACCTGCATCACAAAAAATAGACGTGTTAGAGAAAACCCATATAAATTTATCTCTGATGAAAATGACCTGTTGACCTGTGTAAGAAACCTCAGACACGTTCTCACTACAGGAAACGCTGGTTTAGCTGAGGGAAGCTGCCTGGGTGGAGCGTGCAGGAAGCAGAACACTAAATTCACCTGACAATTACCTGCTTTCTTCTCACATAAAATAAAAACATAAATCATTGCTTGTACTAGGGATTCTGGCAGGTTAAAGTCCATCTAATGTGTAGTCAGACTGAGTCAGACACATCCAGCTCCTCTGGGTAATGTCTACAAAGGTTCATGGCTGCAGTGCATGTATAACACTGCTGTACTTTTAGATAGTTTATGTGTGTATTTAGTATTTCCCACAGAATAAAACTGTCTCTAGTCAGTTCCTTATCCTGTGGACTCCAGCGTCACTGTGTCTGCTCTGCATGGGAACCAGTTCTCCACCTGCTGCAGGTTCTGGTTAGAGTGGTCCTCATAGTGGGTTTCCAAAGCAGAAGAGAGATCACCAGCTGCAGTCCAAGGTGATGAAGTTAGAGTCAATCTGACCCCAGGATGAGAGACGCTGAATGACCACAACAGCGTGGATGTGAGGCAGATAAATTGCGTAAAGTGTATAGAAGGAAAGTGCTGTATGACTGTATGACTGTATGGTTTGAGTGCTTTGAGAGGTCAGAAAAACTAGCAAAGTGTTATATATAAATGCCAGTCCATAAACTCAGTGACCAAGTCAGCCACCCAGTGAGAAAACATGAGACAGGAAGGGCTCAGGCTTGCTGGTTAGCAGAGACCAAATGTTCACAGTTAACCAGCAGTGAACATTCAGCCACCAAAATGAGACCAAATGGACGGTACATGGAGGAAAATTATAAAAAAAAAAAAAAATGTAAAAACTCTAAAGTGAGTAGCCAAAAATACCTGGGCAGCCCTACCAAGTAAAATCTATGTGTGGGAAACACTGCTATTTGTATTACTTATGTTGTGGGAACACAGTCACACTGTGTGGACATCATTTTAATGTTAAAACTAAGTCTTCAGGAAATGTAAGTTAGTGTAACGTCCTCTGAAGTGCCGCAAACACGTGTGTGTGTGTTACTAACCTTACCCTAGTCCCAGCTGGTTGCAGGTCAGTTTGCTCAGCTCGTGGTTCCACTCATCTGCACAGACCTGATACTCTGCTGCCGTCTTAAACACAGTCAATACAGAACCCGATCGATCCGAAAGAGACACTGCAGAGAGAGCAGATCAATACAGAACCTGATAAATCAGAGACAAATCAAAGAAATCTCTACATATATTTGGATACGTATATGCTGTTCCTAAATGAGATAATGTGAAGTACTACTATTTATAAGTAAAGTCAGTGGTTTCATGAGAGTTAAAAAAAAAAAATTACTTTCACCAACACTATTTTTTTTAAACCAGAAATAATTTTCAAATACTTCAGAACATCATACCTGTAAAACAACCTGCTACAGGCATCTACTGATGAGTTAACACATAGTAAAAAAAATGCATTCCTACTATCACAGCACAGAAACTGTGATATACTACTACAATATTAAACATGAACAGGTTTAACAGACTTTATTCTATTAAGCTGGTGCAATACTGCAAAATTAAGTAACATTTTCTAAATGATGACAAAGGTTATTTTTATTTAACTTAACTTTAAAGCCTGATCAACGTAGCGGCCGGCCGATATTATTAGCCAGTATTAGCTATTTAAAAATATATATTGATATTGACAAATAATTTTCATTTATCAGCTGATAAACAAAAATCAAAAACGTAAAGGAGAGACGGGAGTAACACCCTTCAACAATGTTATGAGTGCTGACACTGTATAGTTTGTCCACGAGAGAGCACTCTGTAACTTTTGGAACTCCACAAACACAGCAACCAGCTGATCTGAGCTGAGTCGGGCAGAACGTAAATGAGTCACGACTCATTGTGACAGCCAAAGAAATGTATTTTTAAACTGCACTGTCATATTATCTTAGCAAAGACTCCTAAATAGCTACACATAACAAATGTTTTTGAAATCTTTTTGTTTCGTGCGTCTGAAAGAAGAAAAAAAACTGTCGGCTGATATATCTGATTTTTAAATCAACAAATATCGGTATTGGTATCAGTCTTACAAAGCCTATATCGGTCGGGCTGTACTTAACTTTGCCATAACAAAGGTATTTGTAAATGTATAAGGAAGAAACAATTCAGTATTGATTATGGTTTTCCTCAAGAAAGAATTCTGTTTCTTTTTCTCTCTCTCTTTTTTTTTTTTAATAAACTCTCCCTGTGCAACTTTATCATTCATCCTAATGTCCACTTTCACTTTATGCAGATGACACATATCTTTATATCAATAAATACTCTTTAGTGTTTCATCCTTATCAATAGTTAGAAAATGATTTTAGTATAAATAAGCAGAAAACAGACTGAAAATAAAAGTAGAAGGATCAAAACTGCACACAGGTGTCCATCCTGACAGATTAAAGAACAACTTACAGACCTGGGAGCACGTTTACACTCTCATCATCATCTGAGCTTCCAAATACATGTTTTGGACAATCCCCAAAATTAGACCAAACTTTTTAAATGTGAGTTTCTCGTACCACAGTTCCATTCATCTGAGCTGTCTGAACAGTGCTTCTTTCCATCACACCACAGAGTCCGATGGACACACTGATGGTTGTTACAGGGCAGCTCGTTATCCCTGCATACCGCTGAGGAAATATGAATTAATATCATTAATAATATAGTCAACAAGGTGATTATTCATGCAGCATAGAGAAACCACTAAGAATACAAGTGAAATTAATAACTCATTCAGATAAATGACAGATTAGATTGTTATCACTGCACAAAAAAAAAAAAAATAATAACATCAACATCAGTATGTGAAAATCAGCAGTGAGTCTTACAGCAGTTGGCCTCATCCACCAGCTGAGGGCAGTCTGGGAATCCATCACAGATCATACTGGCTTTAATGCAGACCTTACTGCCAGGACACTCCCACAGAGCGCGCTCAGAGCAGCCTGGCAGAGACAGAGGTGGCATCAGAAACATTAACCTGAATGTGTTTATATGGTAACTGCAGTTTGCAGTACTAACTGCTAGAACATGATGGTTAGATAAGGCTGCAGCACTCTGATGGACTCTGATGCAGCGTTTGTCTCACCGCAGTTGTCCTCGTCACTGTGGTCATCACAGTCCAGGTGCCCATCACAGCGTTTAGTTGCCAGGACGCAGCGACCTGACTGGCACTTGAAGTGGCTCGGGGAACACTCTATCACCATGGAAACACAAGATAAACAAGAAAATAAAATCTTAGTTTTGACGAAAAGCATTCCATATTTATGAATTAGGGGCAAAAAGTCTCATTGATCATCAAAAAGACAAACAAACGGCTTCCGTACCGTCGACCCCGGCCTCTGGCAGCAGGCAGGTTGTGTTTCCTCCCTCCTCTGGAAACTGGCTACAGTCTGAGTCCTCAGGCCACTGCAATCCCACAATGCCAAGCACCGACTCACACTTCTCCTTCGCATTACGACACAACGACCTGCAGGGTGAAAGGATGACATCAGGTGAGACAGAGAAAGAGGGAAGGAGTACAGAATGTAAACCTTGCAGAGAAATAATATCATCATTATCTAACTGATAGTTGCTGACCTGCAGGGTGGGACCCTCTGCAGGCTGACCGGGTCACACTTTGGCACCAGCAGAGTGCAGGCGTAGAACATGAGGTACTGGTAGCAGCTGGTCTGGACCAGGGCGGGGAACAGCGAGGACTCCCAGGACACGGAGCTCTCTCTCTGGGACAGGTGACCCAAGTAGTTGGGGAAGGTGGTGAGGTTGTAGGGCAGGTTCATACACAGCTCCAGGTTGATGGGCTCACAGCGACCTGGGACATGGAGAGCAGAGTCAGGACTACATCCCACCACCAGGGGGAGACCTTCTACTCATTTTCAACTACACACTGTGTATGTCGTAGCTACCTTATTTTTGAAATTTAAAATACTTCCAAGAATAAATGAACTGTAGCCTGTAAATAGGAAGCTAATGACTTTATAAGATCAAAAGTATAGCTAAGAGGCAGATAAGAAGTGGCCTTGCTACTCGGAAACATTTGACTTTATGTTGCACATGCATCTTTTCGTGAATGTCACGAGTAAAACATTAGGTTCATTGTTGCGTTCATGTAGGACAGATCAGGTATATAAACAACCATACTTCCTGTCATCTTTGTCAAACTGGATTTATCCTTGTGATGACTGCACCTTGTCCCAGATTTACAGTATATTAAATCCTGTCTGAAATGAGACTAAGCTGTGTTCTTTTGATTACAAGAAGATGTCGGTTCACCTCCTGCAACTTTCAACACAATCTATGTGATGATTCTATTAAACCTGATGCATTTTTGTACATTAAACCACAGCCTGAAACATAAAGTGGTTGTAATTAAATCCACCTCAGAAAACTGCGACCATAAATGCTCAGTAACAACAATCCATTAGTGTAATATAGAGAATATAATAGTAGCAATGGCAGTTCAGGGCCTCCATTGTTGGGCTTTTGGTGCTCCACATGTTTTCAGTGGGTGACGGACAGACCAGGTTATTATACATGCTCTTGGAATATGGGCAGAATGTGGTTTGTCGTTGTCTTGCTAAAGACAATATATTGCTCCTGAACCTGTAGATGTACATGTGTAATGGGACCATGTGCACTAACGCACCCCCCCCCCCGGG
>VUQI01061849.1:59536-74182 GCA_015106735.1 Paratilapia polleni
AGCAAAAAAAAAAAAAAAAAAAAAACACCCAGAAACTGCTTAGGGTTCAGAGGACTGAGATAATTTCTTGTGTTTTTAAACATCCAGACACATGAATACTTGATGTTTTTACCTCATATTAATAATTATAGATTATTTTCTTGAACTGAAAAATGAACTGAAAGGCAGAAACTTGCAGAAGAAGAGAGTCTGTAATCGTTGCACATGCACACTGCACATGTTTGTTATTCATGCTCTGTGTGTGTGGCTCTGTGTGTGTGTGTGTGTGTGTGTTTTGGCTTTTCAGAGCTTAAGTTACAGCCAAATGAAAACAGAGTTGTGACAGAAGGATACACACGAACCAACACACTGTTTAAACATTTCATTTCAAATATTTGTGTGTATAAGTGTTTCTGTGTGTGTGTGTGTGTGTGTGTGTGCCAGTAAGTGACACAATGAAAACACTAAATCACTCCCAGGTGAAAGGAAAACACGAGCTAAGAGAGCGAGACTGTTCGTGTTCGGCTGGCGCCACACAGCTAAAACGATTAGAGCGGCAGAGCTGAATGGGTGCTATTGTGTTTCTTCTGCAGTGTCACTGATGATTATTGATTATTGATCAGAAAGAGGGAGGAAAAACAGGAGGAGGGAAGGAGGAGAAGAAAATAGGAAAGAATCGTACAGAGAAAGAAAAGCAATGAGAGGAAAGAGGAGTGTGACTTCCAGCTCTGTCACACATTTTAATGGGAGGCAGGTGACTCCACTTGTAAAGGCTGATAAACTGGTTCCATGATGCAATGGGGCCCTTGGCGAGGCCTCCATAGATGGAGTTAGGTCAGTGTTTGTACCTCTTTAGGACACTGGTTGTTGCAGGAGCCCAGCGCCACTTTAGTCTGCTCATCAGCTGCAGTCAACTTCCTACAGAGAGAGAATCAATCGATCAGTCAGTCAGACAGCCTCGTCAATCACAGCAGTAACATGATTATCTAAATTACAGCCCGTTTTATTGGCTGATTGGAGCGATAAGCTGCAGATAAACTGGAGTCAGTGGTTACAGCAGCAGATAAGGAGCAGTAAAGTGACGGTGCTCAAACACTTTATCATCTCTTTATTTATTCTATCACACTGCTGCTGCACAGTTTGTTTAATAGAGGAACAGATTACCACTGTCCTGGTTCTGGTTTAGAGGAACCTGGAGGACTACAATACAAACTGATCCTTCACTGCTGAGAAAGATTTTAGTGGCTGAGACGCTGAGAAATTACAACACAAACCTGGAACAGGAAACAGGAGTATGAATAACAAGACTCTCATGTTGCCTGTAAACAGAGATCCTGATCAAAGCCAGGTTACTAATGTGGCTTTAGAGGGAAGGTGAAATTATGCTTCTCTGAAGATCCAGGCGAACGTCTCCAAACCTTCAGAGCAGCATTTCAGCTTCCACCTTCCTGTTTTAGATATGTTAATGTGTAGACCAGCGACATTCACACATTTTGTATCCATACCTATACTCATATCAACATAAAATGATCTGTGTCACTGGACATATCGCCAGTTCTTCTTTTAATAGTACTGTGAGCCAAGGTGCTTCTGACAGCCTGCCCACCCATCTCTATATCAATCGTTTGCTACTGCAGTAGAATATACACCACCACCATGCCCTCATATAGTACTGTGCAAATGTCTTGAGCCACTCATCATTTCTTTATATTTTGCTTCCAAGGAGCCAGACTTTCTTCAGACTTTCTTGCAATTTTTTAAAGTGCTCTTGAGCAATAATTATCCAGGCTTTCTGAAGGTCTTTCAAAGTTTTTCTTTGGACATTGGCTGCTTTTTCACTCATTTTCAGTTCAGTTCTTGTACCTGACCATTTTCAGAGCATAAAGCATAAAAAATGCACCTAACTGAAGGGATGAACCAGTGTTGTGTCGACACATAACAGACAACTTAGCAAAGAACCAATTTTAAATTGTATCTTTAGGCACTTTGTTATTATCAGCCTGTTTCAAAAACACATCATTTGTTCCCATTTCTTTAGTTGAATCTATGAAAAATACCAAAGATAACACAGTTTGACAGGCATAAAAATTGTATTTTTGCACCAACAAGGTGATTCCCAAAGAGTTATTAGCCAAATATTTGGCATATCTCAGCATGGTGTACAGTGTCCTTAGAAAATGTGAGGACAAGTGGAGGACAAAAGAAGAAGTGGCAGGCCTAAAAAACTATCTACAGCAGATGAACAATATCTCAACATCATGTCCTTAAGAAATAGGAAACAATCCAGCAAAGACCTGACACAGGACCTGAGAGATGCATCTGGCCCTTCAGTTCATCCGTCTACATGTTTGAATAAATCGCTGCACCTATTTCCTCAATTTCCAAACAAAATATAAAGAAATGAGGGCTGGCTCAAGACTTTCGCACAGTACTGTATATGAGGCTCTTTTCTTGCACAAAGTTTGACAGACTCAGCTGGCTCTCGCTTGATGTAAAACATTGCTGTTACTTCTTTCTAAATGCATTAACACGGACCATCCTTAGTCTAAAACCTGTTTTGTTCCTGCTGCTACAAATTATGCACGAAGAAGCTCTCCTCAGTTCATCTTTAATGTTGCTTTGTTTTAAAAGAAGCTGGTTTAAAAAAAAAAAAAGAAAAAAAAAGCTTTTATCTCAGGAATAACTTACCTTTAAATTCTGGCCCTTGGTCATAATTTCATTGCTTTGTTTTGATTTGTCATTTCAAATGAGGCGGTTCATGTTTTCAATGATGCCATCACTCTTCTGTTGTTTACTTTCTTCATTTAATGAATAATTTGTTTTGTGTAAGGCTGTTTTGTTTATCCAGATATAATAAATCTGTTGCTAGGTGAGTTTGGATTTTTTAATAACAGGAAAGTTTAGCGTGTGCTTATGTGTGTGCGTACTGACGTGCACTCCACGTAGAGCAGGCTGATCTTGCAGTGGCACCGCTGGCGGGTCATCTGGCTGCAGGGGGGGCAACTGCCTGGGTGACAGGGGCGGGGGCAGGAGTGAGGGCAGCCTGGGGGGCGGGGCTTACAGCAGCCCTCGTCACACACCTCACACTGCAAACAGATGGAGAGGAGTGATTGATCAGCTGAAGCTTAATGTACTGAAGGTGCACAAATAAGGACGAGGAAGAGGAGGGGCTCCACACGAAGGTGGTTCATCTCTGAAGTTACAGTTTAGTGGAAGATTAACCTGAAGCATTTTACCTCCAAATCAGGGCTTTTCTGGATGCAGTAACCAATACAGATCATTGTGAGCAACAAAAACCAGAATGGGGACGTCACAGTGTTTTTTCACAGGTCATGGAGTTCCCCAGGGCTCTATTATCGGTCCTCTACTTTTTATTCAGGTTTAAATTATATTCTTGATTGTAAAAGTACCAGGTGTTTGCCCCTTCATAACAGCTGTACAGGGGGCGAATTTTTCTATAACTCACCTGTTTTAATTGTTTCAAGGCTTAAAGTTTGCATTATTAGGGGTGTGGCCTCTTTGACTGACAGGTAGATGGGTGCCTTTTCCAGCCCCGGCAGTTGTTACCGTCAATCATTTCATCATATTTCATTAACGGACATCTTAACAAGGTCCTCACCGGATTGCTGCCGTCAACCAGGTGACATTCTCTGCTGCAGGTGTGGTTGCCGCAGGCCAGAGGTCGTGTGCAGGGTCGTTTGCAGGAGAATCGACCCTGACGATGACACGGCACCGGGCTGACCTGATGAACACACACACAGAGTTCAGTACAGACGTCTCCATCACCACAGGCATTTGATGACCTCGTCTGGAGGTGAATGAGCGTCTGTATACGTGTGTGTTGAATACCAAATGACTAAATGAGATGAAATGCAAGAGAGAATTAAAAGAGTGAGACCGCGACAAGGAAGGACAAAGCAGATGAATAGAAGGAAGAAGGAGTGAAAGAGGAGGAGGAGGTCAGAAGGACAAACTAATAATGGACGACGTTTGGAACGAGGGAACACGATGTAAAGAAAACAAGGAGAGGAAGGACAGTGGGAATGTAGGACAGATAAAAAGAGGAGTGGAGGGAGGAAGTAATAAATATAAAAACAAAGACAGATATGTGTAGTTTTTGTGCTAGGCTGTGATTAAATGTTGATGACCAGAGATGAAGAAGTGCTTAAAATCAACACAGTTTAAAGAAACAGGAATCAGTTACAAAAGGAGGTGGGGTGAAGGTGGAGGCTGTGATCAGGCTCGTTCTTACCTCGTGGTCTCCAAAACAGGCCCTGAAAGACAAAGACAGACTCACTGCACCATTCACTTCTACTGATTAAGAAGCATCACATATCGTTTAGGACTATTCACTTTAGGGTTCAAATATTTACTGTATTTACTGACTAAAGCCCATCAACTTCTGTTCACCTCCAGTCCATCTGGCGTTTTTTTCCCCAGGTGCCAGTTACATTTACCAGTAGGTACTGTTTTAACCAGCAGCAGTAAAATGTGCTCCCTTTCATTTCCTTTTGACTTTAGTCCATGAAGTAGAGATCAGTTCACTTGCATTCATCCAGTTTGCCTCCATATTTTTAGGCTGCTTCAGCTTCTGCTCTTTCTAACTTTGGTTTTATAAAAGAAAGACACTTCATGGACCATTCATTCACTTCCATTCCTCTGATTTACTTCCATATTTTCCAGCTGCTCCACCAACTATTGATTCCATTAAATTCAGTTTGTCTATTTTTTTTTTTTTTTTTTTTACACATTATTTTACCAACTTACATCTCTTCCTTTGTATATCATCCATTCACTTCCACTCATCCAATTTACTGCCATATTTTCCAGATGCTTCAGCTTCTGCTCTTTTCACTTACTTTATTTCAGCTTATATAAACCATGTCATGTCACTTCAAGCGTAATTTATGGTCCCGCAAACGTGTGTCTGCGTACACGTTTCTGTTTGGACAGCCCACGGAGAGGGGTTTTCACCCACCACGGACGTGCTCCCGTGCAGTCCTCCAACATCCCAACTATGCATCGCTGGAAGCAGATGGCGTATGCGTCTGCAGAATGGTGACTGGTTGACAAGTGGGCCGGAATAGGGAAGGGAGCGACAGCGGCGTTCACCGGGAACGGGAGAATCGCGAAAAAAAACCCAAAAAACTTCAAAGATCACAAAATACAGCACAAAAAGTGCAAACAGTGGCTGCAGTGGACACTTCTCATTGTATTTAAACACGCAGTTTCACTTCAGCTCTTTGTATGTTGTAACTTGGCTCTTCTCCTCAGACCAACAGCAGCACAAGCAGGAGGAGCCCACAGACCGGCTGTACCACGTACTTTGTACGCTGTCACCATCAACAGCAGAGCTCTCTGCAGGTAGACGGGCCGTCCTGGACTGCCAGAGGACTGCAAACGCGCTACCCCTGCACGACCATAAATCCCGCTTCAGTCTGTTCACTTCCACTAATTTCACTCATGACTACTAAAACAGCCACTGTAATGACCATCCATTTACTTCCATCCAATTTAATTCCACATTCTCCAGCTGCTTCAATTGCTGCTCATTCTTATTAAATTCAGTTTTATTTCAGTTCATTTCAAACATTTATATATTTTATTACCAACTTCAATCACTTCTTTTTTATTTTATTTTACCCATTTACTTTCATTCATGTCATACATCACCTTATGCCACTTCAGTCTATTCATGTGAATCCTCAGAATCACTGATGGTGAAAACTGGGATGACCTCTTTTCCACTTCTTTCGGTACAGTTTACTCCCAGCATTCACATGTCACGTCACATGATTACATTCACTTAATTAATTTTCTGGCATATTTTTAAAAAAACGTGACTGAACCTGGGGGACCTCTTGTTCATTCAAACGGCGCTACAAAAACTCGAAACCTCAGACTGGTTTTCACACGCCCACCCACACACACACAGATGGTTGATGTTGGTTGTTCACTGCGTCACTGAGCTGCAGGCAGCTGGCAGGCAGAGTGTTTTTTAATCTCAGGTCTAATGATTCGTGACGGGACCAAAGCACCTCGGAATTTCTGTGTGTGTGTTTGTATTTGTGTGTCATTAATGTGTGTGCGTGTGTGTGTGTGTGTTTAGGGCTTCTGGGCACCACATGGTGAAAACACTAATTATTTAAGAGGCCTCCGGCTCCTCCGTTTAGCTTCAATCAGTGTCAGCAGGGAGCTCATCGTGTTATATCATGTTTCACATATTCATATAAATCTAATTTTAGATCAAAACCACTGTAAATTCATCCGAGCACAGAAATACTTTGATTTTCTTGTTCCCCACATGTTAAATATTCTGAAAAGTAAACTAATTCACGTTTATTTTTCTGATGATGCTGATCAGAAACACGTGACCATGTTTTCTTCATCAGTCTGCAGTTAATCCAATTCAGATACTTCAACGTAAGATCCACAGAAAAATTATTTCAATATGATAAATGTTTGCCTTTCATGGACATACTGCTCAATTCTAAAAGGAAAGACAGGACTTTTTGAAAGACTTTTGACAGATTGATATGTTGACGGGAAGCCTGTACTTACCTGGCTTCACTTACCCTAACATCAGCCAATCAGGTTAAGCAGTCACATGAAGGTGGTTATCAACTCGATAAGTCCACCCAGGGTCTCATTATATATATCTTATTATAGGGTCTAGCTACGAGCATGGTCACATGGAACAGGTGGAGTTTATTATTATCTATTTACAAGTGAGAAGGGCAAAAAAAAAGTTGGCAAATACATAACTAAATAAAACCTGTTAGTTAACAGACTTAAGCTCCAGTCACACAGGTTGAGAGACCGGTCGGTGCCTCCCAGCAACCCAAAATCCTTATCTGGACCATAACCTGCTCTGGAGCCACCTTCATAACACTGAAAACCCAGGGTTAAACCTGAAGTTAGCCTGATAATCACAAAGCCTCCTTCATACTACAGGTTCCTGGAGACTCCTTTGTATTTGGGTATTAGTCTACCTGCTGATGTGAAAGAATAAAGTCAATTTCTACATCATTAACTCCATCAGTACAACTGATACACTCAGCTCTGTGCTGAAAAACATTTCTATTAAATCTGGTTTGACTTCTACTCAGCCCTACCTTGTGGTTTGTACTG
Organism: Paratilapia polleni; assembly: GCA_015106735.1. NCBI lineage: Eukaryota > Metazoa > Chordata > Actinopteri > Cichliformes > Cichlidae > Paratilapia > Paratilapia polleni. The sequence goes on from VUQI01061849.1 coordinate 66,647, forward strand.
CAAAGGAAATGCAAAGGGAACAGATTTTTTCTTGTGTTTATCACTGCAAACTGTGTGTGTGTCTGACTTACGTTGGTATTGGTACTTGGCATGGTGGGCAGGGCAGAGCTTTCTTCACAAACGCCGGTTCAGACGGCTGCTCCCACGGTCCCGCTAAGTGAACCTAAAACACGCAAAGAAAAGCATGACGTTTGTGGAGCAACAAAAACATACAGTTTCCCCCCCAAACATTAGATCGTTATTTTTTCTCTCTGATAGGAAACAGGAAATTTTCCGCTTCATGGAGCTGATAACGGTGATTAGATGCCGATAACGGAGCCTGACACTAAGCACACTAAACAAGTTATTTTTCCAGGGTGTGCACTCTATTCCACAGTGTCCAAATCCAAGTAAAATTACTTCAGTACCAGCATAAAAACATACTTTAAGCACCAAAACCCTTATGCAGATTATTTAAGCATAATACACACAGATTTCTCTGATGAATATACTTCATACTAATAATCTGAATCTGCCAAGTAACTACAATAAACATGAAGTGCAGTTTATACAGATTTCAAGATGTGAAATGTTAATTAGTGAGCTGTAGAGGAGCTGGCTGGTGGATACCGTTCCCTTTACATCCATTGTGGGCCCCCCCCCCCCGAGGGCCACACTGACACAGATAAAGTCAGCAAAGGGCCACACACTCAAAAACTGAAATGAAATATGACACAGAAAGTGCTGAATTAAGTTTAAATCCATGAATTTAATAGACACAGCTGATTATTTTACATTAGACTATTAGCCAGTGTAGCCAGCTGGGGTCCTAGCTTTAAAAAACAAGACGTTTATGCTAGAAAATGTTGACTTTTCTTTACAATTTACTGTACCTATGAATCAATTTGGTGTCCTCTGAGGCAGCAGACAAACAATCCTCTCAAAAGCTGTACCAACTTTTAAATTAGCCTACATCTTGCATTCAGTTTCGTTCAATTCAATTCAATTTTATTTATATAGCGCCAAATCACAACAATTGCCTCAAGGTGCTTTATATTTTAGGGTAAAGAACCTACAATATTAGACAGAAAACCCCAACAGTCAGACGACCCCCTATGAGCAAGCACTTGGCGACAGTGGAAAGTAAAAACTCCCTTTTAACAGGAAGAAACCTCCAGCAGAACCAGGCTCAGGGAGGGGCAGCCATCTGCCACGACCGGTTGGGGGGGTGAGGAGAAACAGAAGAGAGCAGAATGAGAGAGGACAAAAGATACAATATGGGAGAGAGACAGAGTTTAATAATAAGTAATGATGAAATGGTTCCAGTTTTTTAAATGTGCAAATTTAACTATTTTAATTTTATCTCATTTTGAAATTTACAGATTTGGGTTGTTTGCCATCATTGAAATGGTGTCACTTTAAGCTCTAAGACTATTTTCAGAATTTTTACAAACCCATTTAATTGAAAATGGATTAATCCCTAATGAAAATTACTATTAGCTGCAGCCTGATATACAATAGATGGACTCCATCCTCATCAGTTGCAAAAACAAAATTCTACTTTTATTTTAATGTATGAGTAAAAATATGATAATACTCACAGGAGCCATTTTCCTGCAGCGAGTACTTTTAGTTTTCTATTTGTATTTTCTATATTTACATACTTTTACTTAATACTTTCATTTCAAGACTTACTTTTAATGTAATATTTTTTTCAGCTTCATTTTTGTACTGTTTCTCATGAAAAGCCTCTGAAAACTTTTATTTCACAGTATTTTGACATGGCTCTGTCAAAAGACCCCCTTGAGAATGCTGTGCCCCCTCTATACTGACAGTCTAGCTACTGATTGTGGCATTTTGAAACCAGATGGGATGAGTGAGGGGTGGATCTGACAGTGAAGCACATGCTCAGTGGCTAACCACCTGTCAATGTCATGAGCCAATCAGCACACCCTGATTAATCCTCTTAGAATGACACTTAGACCAAAATTTACAAAATGGACTTAATGTTCTATTTAATTTGACCCAAAATGAGTGACTGAGACCATGAACTAATCAGAAAAGTGTTTACTGATGCCAGGACTGAGGGCTGTTTTCCCATAGACTTCTATAGGACAGGAACCACTATTTAAACAGTATCTAGCTATGCAGAGATATTGGCCATGAGCCAGAGCAATGAAGGCCAGTAAAATTTAACACTGAGTATCAAAAGCAAAGGAAAATGACTTCTTCTTCATTAATGAGCTCTTCCAATGAAACCTGTTGACAGTGAAGTCTGAGGATTGTCCAGAGTACCAGGGACAAGCTGAAAGACAAATACAAACAAATCTATATGCACTCTTTGACACCATCAGAGGGGACTGATAAAACATTATTTTTAATGTTGGTGAAATGACCTTTTATCACATCAGATCACATTATGACTTTCAGTTTTGTGGTCAGAGTTTAGTCTATTCACAATCACTTTTGTTGTTGGCCCCCTGTCACAGAATCCAAATTGACACTTGGCTAAATGGAGGCACCAATGGGAACATAACAGTTTCCTGCCGTGAAAGTATCGGAGCCCCTGCATTGGGATTAAAAGCAGTGATTGAATTAGACACCAGCGCAGAGGGAGCCAGGGTTATGGAGAGGAGTGGAGGGGGTGAAAGACACAGTCATACGAGCGTGTGCAACTAGCAGAAACTCTGAATTTTCTGCTCTCTGACAGAAGCGCTGCTGATGATTTATTGCTCACAGAGTTCTCTGTTCCTGTCCTTGCTTGTCTGTAAATGTATTGTGTAGGATGTTTCTCACTGAGCTGCTGCATTAGTTAGGCAGTCCTCACATATGAAATATTTCCTCTTCCTTGTGCAAATATTTGTAGGGTCTTTACCCTAAAATATAAAGCGCCTTGAGGTGACTGTTGTGATTTGGCGCTATATAAATAAAATTGAATTGAATTGAATTGAAATGCAAAAAATAGTCTTAAGATGAGTATTTCTTACTAATTAGGCTTTTGGTTTGCAGGAAAAAAAAACACACACTCATCTAAGCCTTTAGAATTGGAGTACTTCACTTCCCGAGAAGTACACACCTGATGACTCACATACTATCAGCTTAACACAGGAAGACAAAATACTAAAAAACACGAGCCTCTTAAAATCAAGGACACACATTAAGATATTTTTAACCTGTTTTTTGTACTGGACTAGTAACGAGTGACTTAAGATGTGATGAAATAAGATGTAATGAGACTATGCTGATCAAGCAGTGCAGCTTAGATTAAGCTGGATCTAATTATGTTTGAAAAATGTGAAAACCACACCATACGACATGTTAATAGTCTGACAGAGCTTATTGTTGGTCTAGCAGAAAGAGATGCAGGGTTGGTAGTTTGATTCCTTGTCACCCCTTAGAGCATATGTACCAACTTGCTAATTGCTTAGTTCAGTAAGGACACATTCAGACTGAAAGTAGCACTGCAAGAAAAAAAACCTCACAGCTCTCATTTCCTGGAACAGAGCCAGTGGGAGAGGGGGGTTGGAGCAAAGTGGGGGGGTTGGGGCTGCTGCAACATAATGCAATATCATCCAACAACTACTTTGTACTACTACTGTTTATCTTGTAATTAACTGTACATGACGAAAGAAGTGGAGTGGTTTGCCTTCAAAGGTTTTTCTCCTGTAATCGATTATGTAACTGGTTACTTACAAGACGCTGTGCTGCTATACAACAAAACTATTTTTGTTCTGAATCCCTAGTGACAGCCCCTCGCACTGGCCATTTTGCTTAAGAGTCCTCTTTGTGGTTTTATCCTTATCCTAATAAGGAAGTCATACACCACATCTTTCTTTTAGTTTTATAAGTATTAAGGCAAAGCTAACAGCAGAGTTGGTAGAAGAAGCCCGAGGAGCACTTCACAGAAAAATCTCATGACAGTTACTCAACTGTACAACATCTTTGTGCAATGATACAAACCTGCTTATCTCTTTCTTTGTTACCTGGTGAAGCTTTGGTTTCTTGGTTGAGACTGTCTCTTGGTCAGGCTGTCATGCTGCCTTTGTATGTAGGTGCTTGGAGAGATTCACTGTCATGTTGGCGGGAGTGGTCATAGCCTGTTTTTTTTTCTTTTCTGTCTCTGGCAGAGTTTGCAATTTATCATCACATTCTTGCCTTTCAGTAATTTAAAGTAATGGTGCATATCGCCACCACTAAGTTGTAGACGGCTTCTTCATTTCTTTCCTATCTCCTGCTTACTGACATCATGTGAGTGTTGTGCAAGCATGAAAAGACTCATTTGATTATTATTTTCAATCAACTATTGAAGAACTTACATAATAGAGGTAATGACATTAATGTTTTATTAGTAACTCTAATGTGGAAGTGGTAATGTTTTATAGGACTGCATTACAGACAAAAGTAATGTGATTACTATTAAGTTTTACTTTATAACAGTAGTGTTCTGTCAGGGCAAGCAAAACAAGCAGTGCTTGTCCAGTGAAATCTAAAATTAAACATGAATTAAAACCTAACAAAGTGAGAGTGATTTTTTTTCCTTTCATCTCATACAGTGTTCTGTCATAAAGCGTTTCAGTTGCTTGCGTGCATCCTGTAACTTACTGCCATCTTGTGGCCACAGTTGGATATTGTCTCTTGAAGCAGGATTGACTCTGCTTGACTCTGAGCTTTCAGGAATCTATAGTTTCTGTCATTTTCATGGGAGTGTCTGTGTCCAGTTAACAATGGCTTGAGATGTCAAGCTGAGAGGCCATGAGCTTTTTCTGGTCAGTTGCACATGCACATTGTGAATAAACCTGTGGTCTCTGATGGGAGACTGTTGGGAGACAAGCGGCAGAGTGGTGCAGTGGTTAGCACTGTTGCCTCACAGCAAGAAGGTTCCTGTTTCAAACTGTGGGGAGTTTGCATTTTCTCCCTGTGCCTCCATGGGTTTCCTCCAAGTACTCTGATTTCCTCCCACAGTCCAAAGACATGCATGTTAGGTTAATTGATGATTCTAATGTGGATGGATGTGAGGTAGATAAAGTTCTTGAAGTGTATGGAATAAAAGCACCGTATGAATGTATAGCACATTGAGTGGTCAGTAAGACTAGAAAAGTGCTATATAAATGCGAGTACATTACATTATATTTTAATCTGGTTCTATTTGTCTTTTGTCAGGTCATCGTCTTTGCTTACCTTTCTGTAAAAGTCACTGCATGCCATGCTTTATAATAGATTAGTAGCCTAATTAGCCATAGCATAGCTGATAGCAATGCCATTAGCTTTTCAGGCATTTGGTCAAGAACTAAAGTTCTGGACTAATTTAAAAATTAACAACATGATGGGAAGAACAGAATCGGTGACAAATTGTCACCGATTCTGGTCTTAATTTTTATGGACAGAATTTCTAGGCAGAGCCAAGTGGTGGAAGGCTTCCACTTCGGTGGCCTCTGCTTTTTGCAGATGATGTGGTTCTGTTGACTTCATCAGGTGGTGGCCTCCAGCTTGCACTGGTATGGTTCGCAGCCGAGTGTGAAGCGGCAGGAATGAGAAGTAGCACCAAGTCTGAGGCCACGGTTCTCAGTCCGAAAAGGGTGGAGTGCCCACTCCAGGTCAGGGACGAGTTGCTGCCCCAAGTGGAGGAGTTTAAGTATCTTGGGATCTTGTTCACGAATGAGGGGAGCGGGAGATTGACAGATGGATTGGGGCCGCGTCTGCAGTGATGCAGATGGTACGACGGTCTGTCGTGGTGAAGAGAGAGCTGAAAAGCGAAGCTGTCGATTTACTGGTCGATCTACGTCCCTATGCTCACCTATGGTCATGACCTCTGGGTAGTGACAGAAAGAATGAGATCGCTGATACAAGTGGCAGAAATGAGCTTTCTCCGAAGGGTGGCTGGCCTCTCCCTTAGAGATAGCGTGAGAGTTCAGTCATTTGGGAGGGGCTCAGAGTCCACTACTCCTCCACATCAAAAGGAGCCAGTTGAGGTGGTTCTTGCATCTGACAAGGATGCCTCCTGGGCACCTCTTGGGAATGGCCTCTTGGGAATATCTCAGTGTTCCCTCGGATGAGCTGGAGGAGGTGGCTGGGGAGAGGGAGGTCTGGACTTCTCTGCTTAGGCTGCTGCCCCTGCAGTCCGGCCCCGGATAAGTGGAAGAAAATGGATGGATGGAGAGATGACAGGAAGAAAAGTTAGGGATTAACAAAGAAAATTATAATTTTCCTGAGTAGGATGTGAATGTCAAAACCAACTACTAAGGAAATCCAGCCAACACTTTAATGGTGACACACATCACAATTATCAGCCTCAGAGTAAGAGAAAGAGTCAGACGATCACTGAAGTCATTTAGATTTATCTTCTGCAGACCATGAATGCTTTAAAGTTTTTATTTTTATTTTTTCAAATTGCATAAAGGTATAAACAAGAGCTTTTTCAACTTTTGTGGTTAAAAAAAACTCTTATATTTTTATAACCTTTTTTATTGCTTCCACAGATACACGTAGCTAATTGCTGCCTGCTGCAGATTCTCTGAATAAAAAATAGTATTTATTTTATCTTTGACTTGAAATGAATGGAAAGGGCAGCACATTCACACATGTATACCACACACACCTATACTCAGGCCACAGGTTTCAGGGTCAAAGCAATCTCACCTTTAATTTTCTCACTGGCGCAATATGTGTGAAAGTAATATAATGTAGGATCACAAGGTATAGTGTCTCTGCAGGTTAAGTGTGTACTGGGGTGTTGAGAGTAAGATGAGAAGAAAAGATGAAAACGGGTTGAATTGGAGGAGAAAGATAAAGCATCTACTGCTGGAGGATGCAAAATGATACTCAGGGGAGAGACAGAAAGCGAGAGAGAGAGAGAGAGAGAGAGAGAGAGAGAGAGAGAGAGCGAGCGAGAGCGAGAGGTGGGCTGAACACCAACCATCAAATACGGGAAGTCGAGCCAGTTGTGACGCACTCAGGCACCAAAGCGGTCAAGATAAAGTGTGAGAAAAAAGTCCAGGATGCAGAGAAACATGACAATTACCCACCGTCTCTCATTCCTTCAGATCTTGTGCATCCTGTAAATAGGAAGAGGATAAAGGCCACAAACTACAGGTGAGTGTGTTTTTTTTTCCTTTTGTTTGTTCCTCACATGAAGTTATTTTAACAACTCTGCTGCTCGTTGAATGGATATACAAATCACTTGAAGGAATCTAAACACAAGCCTCCCTGGCGTCTGTATTCTGCTGAACATAAATTTCTAACGAGACAATATTGTGACAGCCCTGTTAATCGTAAACTCAATTTTTGGTGAGAGGACAAGAGAGGATATTAAACATGTTAAAGAAAATTAGAAAGCCTGTTCTTTCCAGCATAATTACATGTGCTGAGCCTTTTTATTATATCATTTATTTAGCAAACTGATTGGGATGCTTTTTGCCAGCACGTTGCTTCCATTTCCAAGAACAATTAGCTGCTATAGATGAAAACCAAGTTCCAGCTGCTTAACAACAGCCTGCTGTATGTGACTGCGGTTCCTTGAATGGCCACTTCAGGCTGGCCACAAATCAATATGTTGAGAGC
>VUQI01061853.1:4202-21146 GCA_015106735.1 Paratilapia polleni
CATGGTTGTTGGTGCCAGATGGGCTGGTCTGAGCATTTCAGAAACTGCTGATCTACTGGGATTTTTCCACACAACCATCTTTAGGGTTTACAGAGAATGGTCTGAAAAAGAGAAAATATCCAGTGAGTGGCAGTTCTCTGGGTGAAAATGGATATTCATCCAACAAATCTGCAAAAGGCGGGTCCTAACAAAGAGGCTGGTGAGTGTAAGAGCTGAAAATAAAATTATTTGGATTGCAAATAAATTATCCTTCACAGCTTAGTTTGTTTTGATCACAGACTTGAGAACTTTGGTTACAAACCATTCCTCTTTGGTTGCACGTTCTAACTTTTTGTTTGCAAGATGATCTGAACCTAATGGGCCTAATGGTTGCACTGAAGGATGAGAGAAGAGATTCTACTGAGATTGAGAGGTTCTAAGCCACGGTATGGCAAGTTGTCACAGACAACAGTAACCACTGGACTGGAGAAGACTGTAGTGGCATAAAGGTAAGTTATAATGCCTTTAAATACAGTACAGCTCAGTTTCAGCTTAAAGTAATTTTATGTCATCTTATGTTCGTTTAAACTGTCAGTGTCATGGTGTCTGTTGCCTCAGTCATCTTAAAGGAAGCAGAAAACTTGGCTAGCTACATTTATTGATTCTAACTGGCTATGCTTTCACATTACTGATGTCTTTAATATTTCATGTAATCTGTCGTATAACAAAATATACACGTTACAGACTTCTTCACTGTGTCCACTAAAGTATCGACAAAGCCAGGTTCCAGTCTTCTGGTCCTGGACATAGTCAGTATGAGCACAAGATGTCCAGATATTCCTGTTCATGCAACAGCATCATACACATGCACAGCATAACAATCAAAGTTTTACTTACATCACCTGCAATAGGCCAGATATATGCACAGTGTGCATGGTATGACTACTAAGTTGTGTTGGAATTTGTTAGCTTTTCCATGAAATATTTATTAACAAACTCATGTTACTTGTATCCTTTGATGTGCATTTATATTAAACTACTTTTTGCATCAACACAACTGTACAGTTGATAAATTCTCAAGCTAAAGAAGGCCTACATGTCCCAGGTGGTTTTAGATGTGATTTGGTGTCAATACTATGTATGATGTATGAATAACTGTGACAGGAGGTTAATAACAGAGGGCAACTGTGTAAATAAAGTTTGTAATATTAACTGGTGTCTGATGTGTTGTTTCCCCAGAGAATGCTTAACTGACCAGGAACCTGACAGTACTGGCCATGGATTACCTTCTCTTGGATGGGACATCTACATGCTTGTCCTTCACTGTCATTTCTCGAGTGACGTACAGCGCTTAAATGTTTTTGTATGAAAAGTGGCACATTATTTTCTGTCAGCTGACTAATTGTGTAAATGAACTTAATGTTTTTGCTCTACTTGTATATAGTCTAGGATAGTTTATCAAAATACATGTTCATTATTAATTTTTCATATGTTTTGTGAAAACAGCAAATATGGTTTCCTCTGAAATTTACTAGAGATGAAGTATAATGTCACGAAAAGAATATAGTACAGTATTTGAGTTACTTTTCACCACTTGTGTATACAATAATACTTTATTACATGCAGATTCCAAAAATGGCTTCTCAAATAAAGCATTCTAAAAAGATGCTTTTATGGACTTTGTTTTGCACATTCAAATCACAACAAGGCTAAGACAGTAACACCTGGTATTTAATGATAGGTTTTTTGTTTTTTCCTGTTGCAGTCACTGACACTTGGGTAACCCATGTTCACTTAACCATAACATGATTAAGTGAACATGGGTTTTTCCCATGTATACAGAGAAAACAGGTGTCATTTCCTCAATAAAACACCACAGCTTTGCCCTAGATGTAAAATAAAGCAGGTGCAATTTCTGTATTATGTCAGTAACTATGAAAAATATACATCTGTTAAAGAAGGTTTTACAGCAGCTTTTACTATGCACTATAATACTACTGTTATTCAGCCTTAGGATCAATCAGTCAGTGAAACATCAAGAAATAAGAGCTTAAAAAAATGCTTTATAATAGTCACCAAATTCATAGACCATAATTGATTGACAGCTCTAAAAGACTGCATTGAAACAGCCAGTTTTACATTTTTTTATATGTAGTAATGTGCATATTTCCCTTACTCAGTTCCACATGATCATCAAGCAGACCTGTACAAGTTTTCAGTCAGTGTTCCTAAGAAAAGCAGAGTGTTGAGGTGCTAAACAGATTGTCAGTGATTAAGCTGTGCACAAATGAATCTCCACTACAGCATTTATCAACCTTAAAAAACTTATGTGTGGAGGACTTGTGGACAGGAGAGACAAACTTAAACATATACCCAAAATATCCACTGACTCAAAAACTTGGTCACCATGAAAGAGGGTAGGATCTTTCATGGTGACCATGGTGAGTGAAACGCACCCCTCTTTGACTTGTTTAGTTGTTTTACTGTTGATCGAACTGCTCATGAACCTATGTATGCATTTCTGATGTGGTTAAATTGCATATTGAGCCTTACTTGCCTGAATGCAGCTGCATGTGTCAGTCCACTGAAGTAGTAGTTTTAATGCATCGTTGATACACATAAAATGAGCACAGCATACAGCAGATGTAGGTTACCTGGATAGATTGTGGTTGTCTACAGCCTCTGTGAGCTCGGCAGTGCTGTTAGTCTCTTACATTAGCTAGTTTTAAACAATAAGGAAGCATGGACAGTATTTTTGTATATCAGGCAAGTAAAATGGAATTTATAACTTTCAACTTGATGTGAATGTGAAACGTTAACCATCCCGTGATTGCATTAGGAATGAATGTTTCTTTTGTATTCATTATGACAGAGAGCATGCTCTGTGCATAGGTACATTTGAGCATTGGTTACATAACATGCAAATCCTGTATCTGTATGATACAGTTTTGTGTAAATAGTAGTCCAGTAGTTTAGGTTCATTGTCTCACTTGGCTTCATCATAAATATACCCCATGCCATGCCAGTGCTTGTCATAGGAAAAATAAAAGTGACTTTAGATAAGATTATTTTCATGTTGTTAGGCTGTTTATTCAGCAGAAGTACACATGGACATAATTACCAATTCAACACCATAACGCACATCCGAGGGAAAAGTTTATACATGAGCACAGTGACAGGCTCTCTTTCAGCTCACTGCAGACATTCAGAAAAGATGCCAGTGAGGGAAAATCTCAGATGGATTTAACATTAGTGATGACTGTTTTTACTGCCCAAAATTTGTCAGTAATGCTCAGTCTTTATAAGCAACTTAGATGAGGAAGGAGGGAGAGTGAGCGTCACAATACATCTTGTCAACACAAAAGCAGCTACAACAGGAACTACACAGAAATTTAGACTCTCAGAGAGTAAAAATTCCATAAACAACACATTGACTCATTGACACATGTCTGAGCAGGTTCTTTATTTTATTTTTATTTCTTTATTATCATCTCCTTCTTATCAAAAATGTTCTTGATAAGTTGAAGCTGTGCTTTGAGTCATTGTTATGGTGTTGGAGGAAATTAGCTCTAGTAAGCTGCATCCACAGGATGTTACATGGAATGGCAAAAGGGTGTGAAAGCTTCCTTTGTTTGAGATCCCTTTTATACTGTAAAAATCTCCCACTTTACAATCATCTAAACATCCCCAAGTTTTTCTTCTGCAGTGCTTAACATCCTGTCTTTAGTGCAAGACAACTGCCATTAAAGAACATTGAACATGACATTATATGTTAATAACTTTTACTGTTCTTAGAAGTTCCTGGATTTGCTGAATATATTCTCTAAATGTAACTACGTTGCATAATAAATGAAACCATAATCTCCCAGTTTGTACAAATGTGTTCTAAATTTGAGTTAGAACATTTAGCGTAATTAATTTTATGCATCTTTACAGTACCTATAGCCCTAATGATGACATTTACCTGATTGGGAAATGTTTTTATTTGCTTGTTTGTTTGTTTGTTTGTATGTTGCCCTCCACAGAGCTGTCTGCCTTAAAGATTCAAAACAAGTTGCTGGGTAAATGTCTGCAGGTGGCAGAAGGAACTGTAGGAGGTCAAGTGTCACTTGGGGAATGCAGCCCATATTCTCCTTTACAGGAATGGCGTTGGCACCAGCAGAGCCAGGCTCTCAGCAGCCACCACACTGGGGAATGTCTGACTGCACCGAGAGAACAATATGAAGGTGTTCATCTGAAGCCCTGCGTCTTCAGAACTGGAATTGGCAAGGCTGGTGAGGGAATGGCAAAGGCGGATGTTGGCAGAAAGGCAGGCAGCAGTCAGGCATGGGCATACTCCAAGAAAGGCCACCTCACTGTGGTAGGGAAGGGGCTGCACCTTACTGCTACACAAGAATCCACTTTGGTCTTCCTTTCAAGAAGACGTAAGCAGGTAACAATATTTTAAATGGAGAATAGAAGTTCCTTCTCCATGGGGCATAAAAGTGTAATGTAACTTAATTAGGTTATTTTAAATGTATTTAAAAACTAAACTGTATTTAAAAATGTTTTTACAAAAGAGGAAAGTAAAAGAAAAAAATGTTTTTTTGGCTCTGCTTCTTTACAAGCAGGGCACCAGGTGGCAAACACTTGACGACCGGACATTGTGCAATGGAAAAACCAGCCAACATAAACATATCAAACCTTATCTACATCTGGGGGAATCACTGGAACCTGAGACTTTTTCCAGTTACATCTCTGGTGTACACAGACAGGATGAAACATGTAAGGGCCTAAGAATATCCCACTCTTAGAGGTTTACTCAGTGTTGTCTTTCTGTGTGTATGTAAACATATTACTATTTTCATTTGTTATAAGCTTTTAGATTGAACAGATACAGTGCTTAAAAAATTTATTAGACCACCCCCAAATGTAAGGTTTATGCCTCAGCTGCCCTAAATTAACAGTATTGGTAATTACCAAAATAATTTTTTAAGTTTCTGTAATGGTTAATCTGCCTGTATGCACCCTTTAATCAAAATGACATTTTTAATGCTAAAATATAATTATTGTTGTTATCCATGAATTTCCAAATTTACTGTTTTTTACAAAAAAGATGAAAAAATAGTAAAGCAGATTATTTTTTGATTAAGATGCCAAATTACAGTTATTTACTTCCTTTCCTGAACAGTAAAATTAGTTTTAGTGGTTGACGGTTGCGCTTGATTAATTTTTGACTTCTCATAGAAGTCCAGTGTGCCGACTCAAATTTGGGTATAAAAATGTGAATTCAGTTTGAAATTCCTCACTCCTGTTCAAAATGGTAAAACGGTGAGAACTCATTGAAAGGGAAAGAGTTCACATTAAAACACTTTGTGATGCTGGATGGCCTTTTTCATTTTTAAGACAGGTGGTTTAATAAATTTGTTAAGCACTGTACGTTACCTCCGTTAGGAATATTTTGAAAAGTAAGTTGAACTTACTTAGACAATGATTGGCTATAAGATAAAATGTGTGCAAGATGTAGTTTGGGCTACAACATATAATGCACTTCATTTTTTTCTCCACTTCCAGCTGGGCACTGATGGCACACAATTATTTTCTGTTATAGATGTGACTCCTTATTTGAGCACCAGATCCCCTGCAGATCCTACCATGATTTTTCTCCACATGGACAGTGGTAAGTTTGGCAAACCAAAAAAATAAAAGAATGAATGTCCAATTTTATCTACGGAAATGTTTGAGTTCTCAGTGCTGTTTGTAGGCTTATATAGAAAACTATATTCAGTATAAATATATTTACATTTCCACCACTAGATGGAGACAGATGTGTGAGAAACAGCAAAGGTTGTGGTGGAGTTTGTAGAAGGTTCAGTAGGCTATTATTTCAAGTGTTTTGACAGAAATTAATTAAATGTATTTGCAACAATTACTGCATAGTAAGGGGTAAATATCGGTTGTGCCAAATGAATGAAACATTTCTTGGTTTGTATATGCATGTGGAAACATATATAGGGATGTGCTGGAAGATGGCTCTGCTGGCACTAAGTTTTTTGTCTCTGTTCCTGGGGACTGTGATTCTTATCCTCGGTATTTACTCTGACAGGTGAGTGCCTAAACTCAAACACAGCACACATTATTTATATAGATTAATTATTGGGAAAACAGTAGTTTTTGGGGTTTGTTTTTTTTTTTTTTTTTTAATAATTAATTATGTATTTCAAAAGTTTTTTGAGTCTTGATCTGAAGAAATAAGCCATATTAAAACATCACTTTGGTTTCAGATAATTTGGACATTTGGCCAGATCTTGAGATTTTAGATTAACAAGTTTATTCAAACAAATAAACATGTAACAAATGGCAACCTGCCTACCTTAAATCAGAAAACCTTATAGGGAGAGTAACAGGAAGAATTTTTTGTTAAGGAATTTCAAACTTTAGTGGGTGAATTTTAAGTCAACCCAAATGTTTCTTTTTTTTTCCATTTTGGATTGCCTAAAGGAAGAACATGCTTGTTTTGAGGCTGTACCCGCAAGCTTAAAGAAGGATGTTTCTGCTTCTCCAGAAGTTTCTAAAGGAGCTGTAATAGCATGACATTGGCCTCCCACACCACTCCGCCACTTTACAGTTAAGTGAAATCCTGTGGACAGTTTATACTGCTTCCATAGGAATTAAAAGTGTAAGGAGCAACCATGTGCTGCTAATCAAATACATTTGACGTGCTTATCATCAGCAAGTGTGAACACCTCTATAAAAGCAGAAGTTTTAGCAGTTTGCAGTTGTGTGTTAACACAATGCCACAATCTTCCCAGGAGTGGACATCCCAGCAAGTTCACCCCAGTATCATACTGTGCAGAGAAACTGCAAGAAACCCAAGAGCTACATCTCAGACCCTACAGGCCTCAGTTAGCAGTTTAAATGTTAAAGTTCATGACAGTTCAGTTAGAACAAGTATGGCTTGTTTGGAAGTGTTGCCAGGAGAAAGCCTCTTCTCTCTGAAAAGAACATGGCAGTAAAGGTTATTTCAGGCCATCTGCTAAAGCTAAAGGTTGGGTCATGCAAGAATGCAGAATGGCTGAAAAAGAAAAAAATAAAGGTGGCCCAGTCAAAAACCAGACCTCAACCTGACTGACATGCTGTGGCAGAACGTTAAGAGAGCTATGCATAAACGAATGCCAGCAAACCTCAATGAACTGGTGAACTGAAGCAATGTTGTAAAGGAGAGTGTGCCAAACTTCTTTCACAATGATGTGAGAGACTGGGGTGTACTTGGTTTTTCACAGGACTGCACACACACACACACACACACACACACACACATACACACATACACACACACACACTGGTTTTGACATCTTAGTGGGAAGCTCCATTGACATAATGCTTTCCCTAGCCCCTTACCCTAACCCTAACCATCAGAAATGGATGCTTATGCCTAACCTTTACCCTAAACCTAACCATAACCTAATTGTAACCCTAACCACGTTTTGAGTCTCAAAAATGCTTACATATCACGGTTGGTCCTCACAACTATAGTTTTAGCTATAGTTTTTTATAGTTTTTTTTGAAGAAGATTATTATGATTTCTTGTGTTAAATATTTGAGGGAATGCTTGTAAGATGACAGTGGCTAGGCCTTCAATTGCATAAATACTTGGGAAAGTAATATGTGTTTTCCAAGGCACATATATGACAACCGGATGATCTGATTTGATCCGATCTGATGATGTTGCCCTCTTCCTTTAAAGTAGATATCCATTTGCTTAATGTCTACAGGCATTTTTATACTGTCGTTTGCCATTTAACTTTGTTCTTAACATATCTAAACCCAACTTGGCTCATGAAACTCAGAATTTAGAGTTTTGGGATTTACAAGCTATCTCAGAATATTGTAATTGCAGTTGAATTGCAGCTTTATTTTGTTGCAAGAAACTGTTTGCAGCTGTTTACTGAAAGTTGTTTTCATATCATTTTTTCAGTATGTTTTAGCTTGTACTATGTAGAGAAGTTAACATGTTTCATAGGGAAATCTTCATTTAGTTTACTGTAAACTGTTAATGGCCCAAATTCAGTTATTTTACTCATGTAATTTTGCTGTTCACTTGACTTTGATACTGATATTAAATAAGTGGAATATTTTTTAAAGAATGGTCTTATACTGCTCTGGACACAAGTTGACAAAACAGTCTCATGAACCACTGCTCTGTCTTCTTGAGCTTTGGACTGTTTCACAGTCTTCACCAAGAGATGACCTGCTTAGTTTTCATGAACTTTCGCTTATTCTCAGCACTTCTGGGACTCATCGTCCTAAACAGTTCATTGTAAAAAATATTGTATGATTATGGCTGAAATATCCAAAACCAGCTTTACAAATGGTTTGTCTTTTTGCATGCATGCAACCAATTTGTTGTACATGTGTATTTAACTGAAATGGTGTTCTTTAAAACTGTTAACTACAATAAATTGAGATACATACCTCACTGTATTAATTTTATTGTGGATACATAGATACAGTAATGTAATGCATTCAACTGTGAAAAAAGTTTGCTCTGTTTTTCTGAATTAAAAAGATGATTATTTCAAATTTTTTGTCATTATTGGGATTTTAAGGTGTCTTATAATATAGGAAAATAGAGCAGTTTTGTTTTTTTAAATGAAAAGTTCTCTGAATTCTAAGACAATCTAATTAATTTTGGATAACTTCAGAAACATGTCTTTGAGCACAAACAAGCCTGTAGGGATGCATTTATCACATATATGGTAGATTTATGATGAGAGTGATAATGGTTACCGAAAACATGGATTTCCTTGTGGCACAGAAACTTCCTAGCAGGAGGAGTCTTTTTACAAGGCAAAACCAAAAGCTGTTTAAATGTGTTTAAGCACATTTAAACAATGATCTGTACATAGACTAAACATTTCCAAGGGGGAACATATGTGACAAGAGAACAAAGAAAGTACAGTGAATGACATGTAAAACTTCTGCCTTTTCAAAAATGGATTTAGAACCAGTTTATCTGTTCTATGTGCTTTAAAGGATACCTAAGTCCTGCAGCTGACACGTCTCCTGCACTGGTAATGTTTGTGCTAATGATAGGGCACAAAGTTTACTAAACAGCACACAGCAACGTCAAAATTACATGGTATCCCACACTTTTTCAAACCACATTCACATGCCAGATTAAATAGTGCAGGTTATATATTTTTTTCTGGTTTTTTTGGTAAAAAAGGTCAGTGATTTGGCTTCTACAAGACATATTTTCTTTATCTTTTGTTAAGCGTAAGCTGTGCCTATGGTGGAGCCACTCCATTTTTCAATATTTACATTGTTTTGTTTTCTTGGGGTTTTTTTTGTTGCTTTTCCTCATCATGGGCCAACAAATTACCTTTTCATCTTATTATTTGCTTATGCCGGCCTGACTGTAATATAGAACTGCATCATACATCATGAAGACTCATAAGAAGCCTTTTTATGTAACTATTAACTGTTTAAAACCTTGGCTGTGTCACAGGTAAATCTAGCCATTTATTTCTAATATCATCACATTTCTTGCAAGAATGAAAAAACTATAATCTTGAACAACTAATAAAAATGGTTGTCAGGGAAAGCCTAAAAGTGTAGATGTTATCTACTCTTGCCTTCCTAGGAGACCCTCTCACAAACCGCCCACTGAACTCCAAGGGATCTTTTAATGGTGATGCCTTTTTTAAAAAAGTAGGCAGTGCTTTTACAAGCTTTGATCTGTTATCTTGAACATAACCTGCTCTGGAGCATTTTAGATGTGCAGCACAAGACACCTTGGCAATATGAACCACTGTAGTGACAGTGAAAATCTATTTTTTTCCCCCTTAAGATATCTTGATAACTTCGCATCCTGCTTTGTAGTCAAGCAGCAACCCTGGGACTGAAAAATGATGCCAACATGGACAGCTGCAGCTCCTTACATTGCCACTTGGCTGGCTCCAGAAGCAAGTTAATTCACACCATGTTAAAATGCCCAACTGTACAGCTAAAATAGGCATGTTTACAACCTAATGTAAAAAATTGTCTTGTTCTATCCAGTTTCATGACCACTGTATGGGGGGACTATTTATTTTTTCTAAAACTCACCTGTTTAAATTTTAACAAAGGTTTAATATTTACATTACTGGGGCATGGTCGCTTTGACTATCAGCTGGATGCTGACACAGGTGGCTGTATCTGGTAGCTGGCCTCACTTCCTCTAATTTAAGTCACTGAATTGAACCTCTTGAGAGTGTTTGCAGTGACTTTTTCATGCAATTATTAGTATGGAAAAACCCAGTCCAAGAAGTCGTGCTCCAGTTTTTTGTGAGTGATTGTCTAGTATTTTATTTATATGCTACTTAACACTAATTATCAGGTATCTGTGCTTGTGTGATCCAGCCATGCAGTACTAATGCACCTTGCTAAATAAGCTGCAGTTAATTTCGCACAGTTGGGACACAAGAGAGACATTTCGTGTTCTGCTTGAGCACACAGGGCTTGAAATAAAACAATATGTTTGCATACACATTGAAGGACTAGTGTAGAAATAATTACCATAACACTGTCTGAGTGCACTGCACTGGCCTATAGCTACACCCTTCTTCCATTATGGATCACATGCACACTTTTAAACACCTTTTAGTGAAAGTCTTCACGTTGGCTTGATCGCCAGTGTGTCATTTTAAATCCAGTCTGGTTGAGTACTGGGGCAAAACAATAGAAGAATGTGTCACTATTCAAATACAGGTTGAACTACATGTGCACTGACATGTCTGACATGTGTGTAAAGCAACAGTAGCTGGGAGTGATATATGTATGAATAAGGGGTGTGGGAGAGAGAGAACTGACTCAGCAATCTTTGTACCTGGGAGATTACATATCCAGTTTCCCATTATTACATAATTCATTCATTTTTTTTAAGTTGTTTAATTAATAACCTATGCTCCAAACTTATATAATGTAACAGAACTCTGTTGGATACTTGGTTGACAAAAATAGAGCACCAAAGGGGGGCAATGTTTAATACTAACATATTACATATACATATATAAGATTTAAAAAGTTTTAGATTTTAAAAGCACAATTATACTCTGAAGAATAGACTTACTTAAATCCTTGAAATTAAGATCTTCGATGCTTTGGAAAATGTGTTTGCTACCAATTCTACCAAAAATACTTCTGCTCTCTATTTTGTTTTAGGGGATTTAAGAGGTAACCCAACTTTGGATAAGCAGAAGATCATGGATGGATGGATGGAACTTTAAGAGGTGTAAGTAGAAGAGTATAGAAAAAACACAGTCATATCCTTCTCATCCCATACTGGTTATATCACATGAGACAGTTAACAGATGAAGCCTCATGAGAATTCATGAGACTAATTTGGCCTTCATTTGACATTTCAAAAACACAGATTGTATAAATACTGGTGAGCCAAAACAGTAAAATGTCATTGCACTGTGAAGTAGTCTGGACAACATTTTAATATTTGGGGCTTTGATGAAAGGGAGGAGAGGACTAGAGGAAGGGACCAAAGCAACTTTAAACAGATGTGTTCTAAGGACTGAAGATTTATGGCCATCCTCTATTTCCTTTTCCAGATACAGGGGCAATGCTTCAATTTAGTTTACATGGAAACACGATAACATCTTGTGTTGTTTTTTTTTTCTTTTTTAAAAAAAAATAATCTCTTTAAATCAGTGTCACTGATTGACATTCACAGCAAAGAAGCAAAAACAAAAACAAACTATGGTAACTTTGGTCAGGTATAATAACAAATACAGCATTTCAGAGTCCAGACTACAACTAAAAGCAGTTTTAAAAAAATCCATATTTCTTTCACTGTTCTATCTGTACTATCTCTTGCACTGTTTTTTGGTTGATGTACATGTCCAATTTTATTTTGAATGAAAATGCACAATCTTCCTAAAGAATTAGGGAAATTGTAGGTATAACAGGTTTAAAACTGCCTATACCTAATACGTACACAAACTACATAAACATGTCGTGATCGCCTTGATAGTCAGTGTGTTTTACAGGCAAGAACAAGGTTGCACATTAAGATTACATAATGAATTACTTTTAATTGGTAATTGTGTTTTGTGTTGACTTTTGAGTAGCTGAGATGCATCCTCTTGATAGCGTTGAAATGACTGAGTAACATTATCAGAAGAAGTGAAGAAGTGACTATTTGTAAATAAGATACATAAAAAACATAAGAGTGTTTTATAGTGAAGTGTGTGCGTGTGTCTATAATGTTATTGTTGAAATAAATCACTGCGTTACAGGTTATGCCTATCTAAAGTATTGAAGTTATTGAAGCAGTGTCTTATTTGGATTCACTGGAGCTTCAGGTAAATACTCTGTCTCACACATGGCCTGCACATGGTACCAACTTTTCCCTTAAGTGTTTCATACTATGCAAAACAAAACAGACCATTAGTGTCCCAGTCTGTCCATGTAGCTGTGTGAAAAACATTTTTATTTCACAGTAAAACATACGGTGAAAGTCGTTTGAACTTGAGTGATTTACCTCTTATGCTTTCCTTCCTGTTTACTTGCTTTCTTTCTTCTTTGTTTTAATGCATACTGCCAGGCATTATAATATTAGGTTAAAAAATTTTGGTGTTCTCCAACATATCTGTGAGCTTGTCTTTCCTGTGAAAAACTGTTATCTAATGGGGTAAATCTAGCCAGGTGCAAATGCTTTGATAAAACTCTGGCATGAAAAAGCTGTGTGGCCTAGAGGATATAATGGAGATTTTACAGGTGTACTCAGTACCAAACCCTGTAATAATGAATGAATATTCTTGGAATGTGAAATGTTATATTGAAGGTATTATGTTGTTTTAGCATGAAAACATTCTGTTTTGGATAGAAGGGGTCCTTCTTTAAACCAAGCCTTCATGGAATCTAGATGTAATGTTAGAAGCTTATGTGCCTCACATCTGTGATTATTATAAAGTTTCATGTCTTTGTTTTTCTTGTAAAACAGAGGGCCTGCTGAAACAAGCGGCTTTGTTTTATGGCTAGCAAAAGCAGGTTATCCTATCTTTTGTCTTTTTATGTTCACATAGAAGTGCTCTTAATAGAAATTGCTTCATGGTTTATACAGCAATCATAATATGTATGTGTACATGCCCATGCATCATACCAAAGAAACTGCCATGCAGTTGAATAACATTTCTGATTTAAGAATATAAAGGGTGAAAATTTTACTGAAACAATAATGCATAATTCCACTGGATCCTCAGGCAGCAAACTGTATTTAGCAAGCCAGTTTATGATAGAAAACATGCATGCACAGTCATAATGTTGGTAAGTGCTGTTTGAATCAGCTCTTTAAAGGACCACAATAGTGGTTTTTGCATGTTTTAGTCAATTAATGGCAAATTGTGTATATCGCACATTAATGTCTACTGCCAGATCTTAAAGAGCTAATCAGATTTTTTCAGAAAAACTAAACTGTATTAGGTCTTGTTCATTCCATTACAATACTTTTCAGTTTTACTGCAGTCACCTTGCAGAAACCTGAAACATTTATTGCATCGTCTATGTTTATTAGCTTAGTTTGGCATTAAGTCTGGATGCAGGTTGGGGTCCACTTACTCCTGGGGGATGGGGAAATGTCAGGCCCTTAAGTTGCTAAATGCTTCTATGTGTTTACCAACTAATTGCAACCTTTAGCTATCACCTTTTAATGCTGGGCAGTTTGTAAACAGTCAATGTTTAGAGCAATTCCACCAATTAAACATTAACCAAAATAATCATAAAATAAACAGCAGGTATTGAAAGGAGTGGGAAGTCTGTGGATCATTTCTTCTTTGATCATTCCTTAAAAAACAAGTTTTACATTTACAAATACATTTAAGGGAAACACAACTATGCAAACACAAAAGTGGTCATATTGACTCAATATAATTCAGTTAGATGTCAACATCTGTCATCAAGACAGAAAAAAAGTAAAATGTATAAACATGTCTGTTTGGACAGAATAGCTACATCCATGTTTAGGAGGCACTCTAGAGGGTAATCTCTTCCAAACATGCAACATATGACCTGCTGAGACCTGCTGCAAGTAAATGGACAAACCCACTTATTCATACTACCTGCCAGAATACATACTCCGCAAGAACAGATTTGCCCTTTCTGTGGTAATCCTTATTTTCTCTCAAGTTAAAAACTGAGCATGAGTAAGCATTTGAGGGTGGATAAAGACCAAGCACGTTCACATATCCTCATATGTTATTGATAAATGGCAAGTAGGCAAGGGTTTGCATCAAAATGCATGCTGGGGTGAACAGAGATGATTTGATTTGATTTAGTCTCTGTAGGACAGTGGGCCAGTTTTGGTCTGTGGATTCTGAAGTATGCTTTGGAAAAAAAAAAACTGTGGCCTTGAAATAGCATTTTTAAAATCCTGCTGTTCACTGCATAATGATGGACCAGGTCTTTTGGTAACAGAAAATCACTATTGAAGAGCGCAGTCTTACTTCCTGTTCAGTTGTCAAATGTGGACACTGAAGGTACAATCCTAAAGGTGAAGAAGCACAGAAACAAAGATGGCAGATTATGGTGATAACTGAAGCTCAGTCATGAGTACAGTCATTTAATTTCTTTTCTGACTTGATTTAGAATTTTTGTTGTACAAATGTTGTATTAAAAAGTGTCACCCTGTAATCACATTTCTTCTGTAAATGCAAAAAACTTGTAAATAACAATGCTGTATCTTTCAAATGATTTTTAATTTTTTAATTAATATGCCTTAGTTTAAAAAATAATAATAATAATAATAGAATAATAATAATCTTCTTTTGGCTGCTCCCTTTAGGGGTTGTCACAGTAGATCATCTGCCTCCATCTCACCTTATCCCTAGCATCCTCCTCTGTCACACCAACCCTATGCATGTCCTCCTTCACTGCATCCATGAATCTCCTCTGTGGTCTTCCTCTTTTCCTCCTGCCTGGCAGCTCCATATTCAACATCTTTTGTCCAGTATATCCACTGTCCCTCCTCTGCACATGTCCAAACCATCTCAGCCTTGCCTCTCTAACTTTATTTCCAAACCGCTCCACATGAGCTGTCCCTCTGATGTCCTCATTTCTAATCTTGTTCATTCTGGTCTCTCCCAGTGAAAATCTGAGCATCTTAAGCTCTGCCACCTCCAGTTCAGCCTCCTGTCTTTTTGTTAGTGCCACTGTCTCTGTGAACTTAGGACATTTGTGTTTGGTTGATTATTTCTTTGTTGTAACAAGGCTTCTTGGCAATAAATCTCATACCGTTGGAAAGCCTGTTTATTTCCTTTTAAATGGTGCCACATTTGTAAGGAAAATGCATTTGTGGCTTGCGCCCATGAAGAACTTGCCAAATCTTCTCTGCCAGTGCCAAACAGCTTATTCTGCTATTGACTCGTGTTTGGTGTTATTTATTGGATTGGATGATGAAGTCTGAAGAAACAAGACATGTTGGCAATTCAACAATTTATTCATTTAACAAACAGGGGCCTCAGTAGCATGTGGAAGAACCATACACAGCCACAACAGCCTGGCACCTCCTCTTCATGCTGGTCACACACTGCTGTGGGATGGCATCCCATTCTTCAACCAGCATTTAATGAAGTCAGCCAATGTGGTTGTCTTGGTCACTCTGGCACAAACAGCACGCCCAAGCTGATCCCACAAGTGTTCAGTAGGTTGAGGTCAGGACTGCAGGCAGGCCATTCCATCCTCTCCACCCCCAAATTCTGGAGGTAAGCTGTTTGGCATTGACAGAGAAGATTTGACAAGATGTTCAAGGTCACAAAACCTTGAACATGTTTCCATTAATAAGCAAAGAATGAACAGAACCACAAGTAGTACAAGTAGTACCTGACTAAACATAGGCAGGCTCTTATTTATAGAAAACAGTGCTAGCTGGCTCCTACAAAGGCAATGGGCCATGTACCCAGGTAAGAAGTGAATCACCTTCATAACACAAGTGACTTTGCTAAGCTCCAAATCCTAGTTCATAGTACAGTCTGCAGGGTATGCAAACTGATAGTTCATGTTATTGAAATGACCCAGTACTGTTTTTCATAAAGGAGGGGCTTTGAGGCCTGCTCTTATTTTGTGTGGGCTTTGTTTGGGATCGTACACATGCAGTCATGCACTGGCTGAAAATCATGTAATGACAGCAGTCAGTTTTAAGAACTTAAGGACTGGTCAGTTTAAGAATTGGTCGGCTCTGATGTGCTCCAGGGTCTGTTTGATGCCTTTCTGACTTTTGCTTCACTCAATAAGTTGTCACTTGAGGATTTTTTTAAAATTCTTTCCCTCGTCTGTTGTTTCTGTTTCCTGTTGTTGCCTGAACTCATTGTTGAAGTCACACTTAGAAAAATTCACAAAAACCATTTACAAAAAATATTTAATCAGAGTTTAACTTGTCACACTTTGACTTTTGTTCTCAGAGTGCAGACATGTCTGCTGCCAGCAATCTGCCATCTGAAGATCAGTTTCTGTGCTCCATCTGTCTGGATGTGTTCACTGATCCAGTCAGCACACCATGTGGACACAACTTCTGCAAAAACTGCATCACTCAATACTGGGATAATACCGACCATTACTTCTGTCCAATGTGTAAAAGTGCTTTCCAAATTAAACCTGAGCTCCAAGTCAACACGTTGCTCTCTGAGGTTGTTGCTCAGTTCAGACGTGAAGCTCAGCAGAAAGCCAGCAGCAGCAGCTCAGAGCAACAAGCTGCCAAACCAGGAGAAGTTCCCTGTGACATCTGCACTGGAACCAGACTGAAGGCCCTGAAGTCCTGTCTGGTGTGTCTGGCCTCCTACTGTGAGACTCACCTGGAGCCTCATCTGACAGCTTCACGTCTGAAAAGACATCAGCTGATGGAGCCTGTGGAGAACCTGGAAGGCATGATGTGTACAACGCACGATAAACCTCTGGAGCTGTTCTGTAAGACCGACCAGACATGTGTCTGCATGCTCTGCT
>VUQI01061854.1:0-11477 GCA_015106735.1 Paratilapia polleni
TTCACGTAACCTCCTCATCCTGGGCTTCTCAACCTTCAGTGGTCTTGTCTTACCTACCTGGTTTCGATCCAATCCTGGCATCATTGACACTGGTGATTTTAACACAGACTCTCTCATGCACACACTGCCAAACACAGGGAACAGTCTTCAGGCATATTTAAACTAAACCATTCACAAATTATGTCTATTTTCTCAAAAATACACAAATATATATTTCATCTTTACAGTTAGAATAATGAAGAATAGTGGATAACTGTGAACAGCAGTCTTTCATGGTCCTGGCCTTCTGTGTTGTTTTGGGGTTTAGGATTCTCAATTCTAGATACCTAGTACACTGAGTTTTATTTGATTGTTCTGGTTCCTGTTTTCATGGTCTTTATTTAGTGTCAGTTTCTATTTAGAGTTGGTCATTTCTCGTATGTTTAGTTCCCTCAGTGTTTCCCTAATTCCTCCTTCCGGTGTTTCGGCCTTCTGTTTTTTTATTTCTTTGTTCTCCAGTGTTCCTTTGTCTCTGTCTTCATTTTAATGTGAATCTTCTTTTCTCTATGTTTATTATTTGTCTTTTGGTTACTTCCTGTTTTTACCTTGAAGGTTTTTATGTGTGTGTGTGTGTGTGTGTTCTTTGTTGATAGTCCTGTGTGTGATAACTTTCACCTGCATCTCATTCCCCACCTGTTTTTCATTCTGTATTCAGCCCTCTTTGTATAAATAGTCTTGTCTTCCCCTTAGTCTTTGTCACAACATCTGTTATGTTGCCAGTGTGCAGCCCTGTGCTGTTCCTCACTCCTTGTATTTATATATATATATATATATATAATTCCAGAGACAAGAAAAATATACAGAATGACGGTAGCATTATTTTAAAAAGGAAGTAAAAAAAATCAATCAGTGAGTCAGCCCAGAAAACCTACCCATACCTTCCAGAGGCCTGTGGTACAAAGTAAAACTAAAATCTAAAAAAAATCTAAAATTTTTGTCTTTTTCTGACAAACAGGGAAAATAAAAAATATAGATTTTTAGATGTAAGAGATTTTAGATTTATTCCTTGATTTTCTTTTTGTTTGTTTGTTTGTTTTGTGTTTTTTTTTTCTGTTGGCTGGGCTGCAAACAATTTCACAACAATTGTATTGTTCTGTAAGCCATAACATACAGTTTGTACTTGTGGACCTTATATCCAGAGCCTACATTTAAATGTTTTTTTGTTTGTTTTTTTTTTTGTTGTTGTTTTTTCCTTTACTTGTTCTCAGACACACCACTGGTGGTGCAGCTGAAAGACTAAAACTAAAACTGTATTAAGCACATCTCTCAGACCCTCCCGTGTCTTGCCCTGATATTGAGAAGTCTGTTAACTTACACAGTCAGCATTTTTGCGGGTTTCTCATCCTGGCTTCAAATAGGCTAGACTTCATTAATATAGTAGCTCTTTTCCAGTCTTACTGACCAAGGCACTTAAAGCATACACACATCATACAGCACTTTTAATACTTTACTACTGTACAGCTCTTTCCTCTCACATACACTCACACTGCTTTGTCTGCAGGAGCTGTTTTTCTTTCAGTCTGTATCATATTTTTAGCCTGTTTATATTTTTCTCATATAATAGTTTTCCCTTCTTTTGTGAAATCAGCCACTCTGCTGATAGTAAACCTGTCCATGTTTCTGACTGGTCATATGCCACCACTTTCATGTGAATGTACACGTAACTAGATTGGGTTGACTTATCCAGCTGATAACCACCTTTGTGTGGATGCTTAGTCTGATTGCCAATATTAGGTTAAGTGAAGCCAGGAAGCGGAAAGATATCCTGGGCATGCTGAACTTGTTTCGTACTACATGGCCTAGCTCTGGCCTCATGCTGCCCAGGTAGCACATGACCATTACAGAGAAAAATCAGCAATGTTCATGCATAAAATGAAATTGATAAATATAATAGTCTCCTCCATCATCTATGATATCTACAGAGACAGCAAGGACTGTACATAAAATATATGTAATGAAATAATCAAAGAATAATTTCTTGTTAGTTGATATGGCAGTAGAGGTGGACTGTGAACTCTGGCTTTGACCTAAAACTCACTAACACACTGTGCTGCTTTACCTATTTCAGTCTGATTTATACTCATTATTCATTTCACCACATAATGTTGACAGAACAGGTAAGCTGGTACAACACAGCTTTAGCAGATGGAGTGCAGCAAAAAATCTGCACCTGCTGTTTTCTGTACAAGCCCACACATGTTGGTTTGTCTCGATGCAGCACTGGTTTGTTATTAAGCATCAAGGGGCGTTAAAAATGTTGGAAAAAGAGCAGTTTCACATCATTTCCCCTCTCAGTTCACTAAACAGTAGCTACTGTACCATGACTACTTATTTGTCTATACCCACATCAGGTGTCATCTTTGATTTACGTCACCACCTGCTGTCGCTTTAACCAAATGGAAACAATGTTGTTTGTCTTAGTGCTGTGTTTGCTTTAGATAAAGTAAAGACAGAAAACATTGCCAAAAAAAAAAATCAGATATCAGTATCAGAGTAGTGACATGGTCCTCTGACAGTGAATGTCAGGCTGTGTATTCCCACTGCTCCACTTACAGATTACCCTTGAAAAGATGGCAGTAGTTTTGCCAGCCTAAGCTCCTAATGCCAAGGTGTTCCAAAATCCCACAGGCCCAGATGGCAAACACTTTACCTTTAGTCTTTAGCCTAGATTTTAAAGTGGCAAGAAGATTTTTTTTTTTTTTTTAATTGTCTTTAAGCCCAAATATGTTTTTGGGGTCTTTGTACTTCCCCCTACACTATACAGTTTAAGGACAGAAATATCATTCAGTTTGGAGCTCAGTCTGTTAGGATAAGTTATATATGGGCTGGATGGGGTAAAGGCAGCATTTCAGCCTGTGGGGGGCACTGATGACTTTTACACTCTTGATCTTGAACTCTTTTTTTCTTGTTATCACAAGGAGGAGGTGGGGTGTCATATTTATTTCAAGTGTAATAATGTGGATGTTGTCAGTACCTTTGGGAATATAATTTTAAGGGCTTGGCTTGGCTTGGTTGTGACTTTAGTTGCTTCGGGAACTTACTAGCACTACAGATGTGCAGATCATCAAAAAAAGAAATTGATGCTTGAGAGCACATGAGTATGATCATGTGACACTGTTTTTTGGTTTTTTGTTTCTTGTCTGTTTTGTTTTGTGTTTTATCACTGTAATATTACAGTTGTTTGCCATTTGCTTAGGTGAAAAATTATAGCATATTCCAGGGGTTTAATCGTGGATAAGCCTGTGTTTACTTGCACATCTGTATGTGTGTACCAGTGTGCAGAAACATCAGTAGCTCTAGATGTGGATTATGCATTTGTCACTTCATTAATGTAACTGCTCATTGGTCAGGTAGACACAGGACCAAACTGGGAAAAGCAATGGTAGAAAAAAAAAAGTGGAAGTAAGACATACTGAAAAAGGTGTGATACATTACATAAACATTATACACATATGCATCCACATACAAATCAGAGATCACACTTAGATTCACTAATCCAGCCATTAATCCAAAAATTAATCCAATAGATGAAATTACAGAATGTGAAGTAACTATGATCAGTTAGAGATCTTAGAACCAATCAGAGATCCATCACAAGCTGTCAGCTGTTAATTCCATTGTTTTGATGGCATATTGATTAGCTGATTGGTAGGCTTTGTAGCCACCTCTTATGAAGCACTGTCAAAAGAGCAATCTTCAAGATTAAACAGCTCCTCTCTGCAGACATAAGACTTTGATCCCATGAGTCATGTGATGCTTGTGTCTCCCAAGAAAGTGCTAATCCAGAGTTCAACACTGGGCATGAGGGCTTGTCTGGTTTTCTCTGGTCTAGGCTGCTTACCTCCCAATCCTCTTGGCCTGCCCCCATGTCACTGGCTGTAATCTGCCCAGCTCAGATAAAGAACTCTTGCCAGAGAGTCTATCCCCAGCCTCAACACTTTGCTGATAGCTCCAGACAATGCTCCTTGTAAACAAACTCTTGCTCACCCCGACATCTTTTGATGTACATGCTGTGGGACTTAAAATCAACTCAGTGGGTGCCTTGAACTTTTGACTGCTGCCTCTTTGGGCAGGAAAGTGTGCTCCTTTGTGTGCGTATGTTTTGGGATGAGTTATTTGAACAAGAGATTTTTCAGAGTCAAACTACGTCAGCACTGTTTGCAGTTCTTGATTCAATTCGATACAACTTCATTATGCAGTTTATTGCCTGAGAAGGATTATGAAAGCAGGGCCTTGGACTTGCAGGCATTCACATTTTGAATGGGCCTCTGTATTCACCCATGTGCTGGTGGTCACACACGCCACATGAAAAGTCAACTCTGACTCAGGATTTTAGAGTATCTCAGTGGTCTAGTGATTACAAAAGGTGCCCCTCGACCACCAAGCAACCTTTATAAGTCCATATATGTGAACATCTGTGGACCTTTTGTAGATGCCACAGGTCACTCTTGTGAGGTGCTACAGGCAAACTGCACCATTGTCACCACTTTTTGTTACCACAGCCAGGCCTGCCACGTGGCCTTTATTAGAGCAAAACTACCAGCAAATGTGCCCTTTGTATGTTACTCCTACCTGTTTCTTATTATCCACTTCACTTTAACTGTCTACACTAAGAAGCAAATATATTTTGCATATATAAGGCTTCAAGTCAAAGGTTCATTTCATCAAATTTACAAAAAAAACATTTCTTTCTTCTCTAATGGCATAAGCTTGTAACTAGTTTTAGTTTATGAGGTCTGAAAAAAAATCTGATTATTTTCCATAAATATAATACATATACCAGGTGTGATCACAAAGTCTGGTGACTTTGCCAATTAAACACAAAAAACATACCTGATTTAAAATTTGGCCAATCTCCTCGTGTACATCTGGACCACTTTTCTCCAAGGAGCTATATTTAGGTGGTAGTCCTCTTCCACCTCTCCACTCTAATTCCAAGGAAAACTAAATGAGGGTTGATATGGTTTCTCCATAAATCTTGGTAACAAAATAATAACAACCAAGGTTTCAAAAATGGGTTTTGGCAAGTGGGGAACTCCAAATTCCATTGTAGTGGAACAGCATGGTGAAAAGACTCACTTAGAAAATAGCTCTAAATAGAAATAAAGAAATACAATTTCTTGACATGCTGTAGTTAGCTGACCTGTGCTGGTTTTAAGGTTTTCTGCTCTTTGTGGATTTAACCAACTACATTCTACAATATATAAGCAGTTTTTACATGACTCATAATGGCTGCTTTCCACCTCCTAGCCAGTATAAAGCTAGTATGAAGGTAGACTTTGGAAGGTGTTAATAAAAAAAAATCATCATCTTAAATTCAAATTGATGGCTTCTTTAAATGCATCTGGACAGTTATTTGAGCAGTTATACTGAACCAATTTCTAAATTAACTTTAATTTCAATGGTCAAAGCGACATAAAAACTGCTTGTACAGAATATCTGGTCAAATCTGCTAAAAAATACCTTAAATGCTGATTTTGCCCACAAATAAGGTTTCAGAAACTTTTCTCAGCGTAAGTTACACTTCTACCACCATCTTTTTCTTGCATAAATTTCAATTCAGAACTCTCTGAGTGTCTTTTATTATGTCTGTGCTGCTACTCAGAACCTAACCTAGCAGTGACCATGGATATAATAGTACACAGCATAGTTCATCACTGTAACCTGTATCACAATATGCCAAACTACCCAGTTTTTAGCCTGTATAACCTTTGAATAGCATGAAATTCTAATTTAATTTGCTGTTAAAGACATTTCTCAAAATGAAATAACCAGATAACGTCAGTAGCAGAGCATGTACTGATCCAGTCTCTGATTAAAAAAATCTAATATAAATTAGGGCATTACATGTAAGCTTTAAATTTGCAGTTTATCAAATGTCACTTGGTGAGCAGTCCTTAACTTTGAAAATAATCGTGTCTTCCTCTTCTGTTGTATGTTTCTTACCTCTTTTGCTATCTCTGAGAGTATCACACATTAACCTTTGTTTTTGCTCCTCTTCAGCAAAACTATTTCGATGATGAAGTTGCAACTTTTTTGATATCTGCAGCACGAATGCGTGACAGGGGTGAGAAGGGGAAAAAAGGATATGTACAGGTGGTGACTTAACTGTCTCCAAGGCATCAGCTGGAAGGAATGCAAGGCTGCATGAAAAATAAACTTGCTTGACACTACTTTATATTTACATTACTGTGCAAAAGTCTTGAGCCACCCCTCATTTCTTTATTTTGCTTCCAAAGAGCCAGATTTTTATTGTATTTAGCCAATAGCGGGGGAAAATATCCAGCAGGGACCTGACACAAGATCTGATAGATGCATCTGGCCCTTCAGTTGATCCATCTACTGGTCACTGAAGCCTCATCAGAAATGGTGTCATTGGAGGGGTGGGTGTCACAATCCATTCCTAAGGAAGGGAAATAGTGAGAAAAGGCTGAGGTGTGCCAAATTATGGAACAACTGGACTTATAATCAGTGGCAACAGGTCTTATGGAGTGATAAATCTACATTTGAAATTTTTGGTTCAAATCGCCATCAGTATGTACAGATTAGGTCAAGAGAGAGGTACAACAGTGAATGTCTACAGACATCTTTAAAACATGGTGGTGGCTCTGTCATTGTTTGGGGCTGCATTTCAGCCAGTGATTTTGGGGATCTTGTCAAAATTGATGTACTTATGAACACGGAAAAGTACTGTCAGTTAATCCATCATGCAGTACCATCTGGAAAGCATTTGATTGGCAAAGGCTTCATTTTTCAACATGACAACACTGAAGCAGTGTGGGAAGCAGCCAACATCCAAAGAAAAACTCTGGAATGTCCTTCAAGAAGCCTGGAGAACTATTCCTGAAGACTACTTAAAGAAATTACAAGAAGGCTTGCCTAAGAGAGTTCATGCTATGTTGAAGAATAAAGGTTATCATACTAAATATTGACTTTCAGGCTTGTTAGAATTGTACAAACTCTGTTTTTGCTTTATATACTGTATTTTCATTTATGTTTGCACATGTTTCAAGAAATCGCTCCGCCTATTTCCCATTTTCCTAGCAAAATATAAAGAAATGAGGGGTAGCTCAATACTTTTGCACAGTACTGCAACTGCCTATCAGATTTAATTACCCATTAATTGAAGGTGCCAGAACACTGTTCGAGATTGTCCAGCCCACTTTAAGGCAATTTAAGGATTACAAAATTATACATTGTCCTTGACAAAGAAAACCTAAATGCTGATGTCAACAGATGTCAGGAAGAAGTAAAAATTCAGTCAGTCATAAAACACTTGAGTGAGCATGAATATTTGTCTACCTCTCTGTGTTGGCCTTGTGATGGACTGGCATGTCAGCTGGGATGGGTTCCAGCTCCCTCATGACCCTGAACTGCATAAATAGTTAAGTAAATGGGTGGATGGATGGTCCAACCTGCAAGTTGAACTTAAACCCTGAACCCTGGCCTTCGTAGGGAGGAGGCAAGAACAAAGAGAATCTCCATACAAGATTTACAGTTGTCACATTTTATCTCAAGTTACTAAAGGTTAAAGGTTAACAGATTATTTTGTTTGTTCTTGTCTCTGAAGGAATAAAAGAGTTGGACCAATTGATTGCAGTCCTTTTCACCACACATATGTTCATTGGTGGATTTTTTGGGTTCATCCTGGATAACACCATCCCAGGTATATGATGCAATAATTGTATTAAAGACAATCAGTTATAAAGCAAGCTCTATAATAACTATCATCTTTTTCAGGCACTGACAAAGAGAGAGGAATCAAGAAGTGGCAGGACAAGGTACAAGATGAAAGCAGAAACACTTGTGACCAGTCATGCTATGATATCCCCTTCTGCAACAGTGTTTTGAAAAGGTTTAGATTTTTCCAGTACCTGCCCTTCCTCCCTTCTTACAGGACGACCCAGTAGGAGGCAGCCATGTAATGATGTGATAACTTAACATGCAAGATTAATGTTGGCCTGTTAGCCCCATAAATAAAAACAGTAGTATGCACTGAAAAAATATTCTATCCTCACTCAATGGCAGAAAAGTGGACATATAATGTTTAATTTTTTTCACGTTATTTTTGTTTAACTAAACCTCACTGTTGACTTACAGTGTTTCGATAGTGTCACCTTTCTGCTCCAGTTTCCTTGCTCCAGGATAGTTGATCTAGTTAATTAAATCTAAACGGTTTAATCTCTGAAAAAAATGTTTTTCAGATTATAGAGGTTGTGTAAATGGCATTAATAGGCATCCAGAGGTCAAGTGGCTGTGGTGTTCAACTTCCAGTGTGCTTCTGAAACCACCATTCGGACTGAACACCCAGTGCAGACATAAGGATCCTGATTCTTTAACATTTGTGGTAAACAAATTGAAATAAAAATAAAACAAAACAAAACAAACTATACTTTAAAAACTATGTTTGGTACCATTGTTAAGTTAAACTGTCTTGTTGATAATACTTCAAAATACCTATCACTAATAAATGGTAAATTGATGGTAAAATAAAATTTAGGTAATAGTTATTCACTGATAACAAACACTGAAACAATGTTTTTACTAATTGTTTACTAATTGATTAATGATTTGTTTTTAAACCCAGTTGTGATTACTGTAAAGTTGCAACTGATGTTTATAAATTTGTATAAGGTTTGTGTCCTGCTTCATTCACTGTTTAATTTTGTTTTCACTTGCTGTCATAGGTTGTGTTAAAATGTGATGAGTTAGGAGTGAGGTCAGTCACACTATAAATGATTTTTTTTAATTATTAATGATTATTTTATTGTTTATTAAGAGTAAACTATTAACTGTAATATGGAGGAAGAGAACCCAAACACAGGACACACAAAGGGAGAATTAAAGTACAATAAACCAAATCTTTAAACAGGCAGTGGTCATACACAGGAATGGAGGCAGAGGAAGCAAACAAATGGAAAAGGCAAAGTCCAAAAAGCAATCCAGAAGTTTAAACACGAGGAAATCAACACATGGGGGACAACAAGGAATAAACTCAAGGAATACAAAGAACAGTAGGAATACTAAATGGCTGGAATGCTTGACAATGGAAGAACATGACATTATAGCAAGTGAACAACTGGAGACATGTAATTATATATACATATATTTATAAATATATATATATGTGTGTGTGTGTGTGTGTGTGCAACTACAGTTACAGCTAACTGTAACTGTAATAAATTAAAAATTGGTGGGGTTTGTGACTTTAAAGTGATCCTCCTTCGAAATTAAATTTTTAAGCATCCCTTCATCTGCCTCCGTCCATAAACTACTCAAAACCTTAAAGAAAGACATCCCTTTCAGGAAACATTTCATTATTTTTTAATAGCAAAACAAAGAACACACATATTGCTTATATTATCAGCAGTTTACATTTTATCATTGTCCGAGTAGAAACACTAAAAGAAAAGAAAAAAAAAAGATTGGGGATTGGGGATGAATGACAATTACAGCAACTTACTAGTGTGGCATCAATTAAAGGGGGCTCATGATGTGGAATTAGGCACCTTTTTTGTCCATACAAGAGTTTTCTTCTTTTGCAGTATAGGTATTTAAGACAGGTGTTAGATGTAGTGTAACATATTTTACCAACAGCTTCAATGGCATAGCAAGCGTAAATCAGGCCACACACTGTGAGTACCATATGTAAAAGCCATGTGGCTAGCACAAGTGCCAAGTTTGGCAGCAAGACTGTCACCAGGTCAAAGAGTAGGCTAGTGGCACAGATAAATATTTAAGATGGTGGTCTAGCCTTGCAACTCCATTGGCACAAAGCTAACACGATTACCAAATGCTAATCAGGATTGAGTTGAATTGACAGATGTGAGCATTCATTAGAATGAGACACCTTCAGCCACAATGTTCTGAACATGAGGTATTAGAGAAAGTCTGTCAGGGCATTACCCGCCCCAGGGTTTATCAACCCTTGGAAACGTGACCTGTCTTGAATGCATGCCATCTCTGAGCCAAAAGCTTCTGGATGGAGAAGAAGAAGATGGATCGATGTGGTGAATACTAAATTAAGCCTGTCAACTCTATGCATGGAATCGAATCAGTACTAGGCTAATTAAGAAAGTGAGATCCAGGTGTTCTATTCAGACAGAAAAAAGAAAAGGAAGTTCAAAAAGTAAAAAGGTAGCAGTAAAACAAAAAAAGTAATGAGAAAAAAAAAGTATTACCTTTTATGTTTAACAAGCTGGTTCTTCATTTTGTTTTGCTAAGCCCTAGAATTCAAGATTCTCTGCTTGAAGACTTTCAAAACAGGAAATTTTAAGTTTTCCTTTTTTAAAACATTTGGAATTACAAGTAAACTAGACAGACCAGAGAAAATTCATCTCCAAATACAACCAAGACCAAGAGATCAGGGATTAGAGCAAAAGATGCTGCAGGTTAGTTTCTCCTTGGTTAAGCTACTTTATGCAGCTTTACTCTAAGGCACACCATACTGAACTAATCCATGGAGACCAGAAGACTGGAAGCTGTTATTTATTAGTTTTAACTGAGCCACAATGATTTTGGAAAGACTCCGCATTGGTCAGTATTAAAAACATGTTTGAGGAAAAACACTCCCTGATGTGCACTTACTGTGCTCTACATCTCCCATGCACCATGCCTCACTAATTTATTTAAAAAGCTACTTATTTCTCTCACACCATAGTAAAACATACTCAGGGTTATTTTCTGTTACCTTTGAGTGTTTGCATAATTGTATTTAGCCTTAAAAACCAACAAAAAGCACTAAATACAGTTTATTCTTATAATGAATATACAGTGGGTTCAGAAAGTATTCAGACCCCCTTCACTTTTTTCAATTTTGTTATGTTGCAGCCTGATGCTACAATCATTTAAATTCTTTTTTTTCTCAGTAGTCTACTCTCAGTACCCCATAATGACAAATTTAAAACAGAATTTTAGGATTTTTTGTAAAATTTGTTAAAAAGAAAAAACTGAAATATCACATTTGCATAAGTATTTAGACCCTTTACTTAGTACTCAGTTGAAGCACCTTTGGCAGTATTTACAGTCTCGAGTCTTTTTGATTATGATGCAACAAGTTTTTCACACCTTTATTGGGGGATTTTCTGCCATTTTTCCTTGCAAATCCTCTCAAGCTCAGTCAGGTTGGATGAGGACTGTCAGTGGACAGCCATTCTCAGGGCTCTGGCTTGGCCACTCTAGGACATTCACAGAGTTGTCCCTAAGCCACTCCTGTGTTGTCTTCACTGTGTGCTTAGGGTCATTGTCATGTTGGAAGGTAAATCTTCGGCCCAGTCTGAGGTCCTGAGCACTGTGGGACAGGTTTTCATTGTACTTCTGTACATTGCTCCATTCAGCTTTCCCTCAACCCTGCCCAGTCTCCCAGTCCCTGCTGCTGAAAAAGCACCCCCACAGCATGATGCTGCCACCACCATGCTTCACTGTTTGGATGGTATTGG
>VUQI01061859.1:8723-26090 GCA_015106735.1 Paratilapia polleni
TAAAAATTTGGGTTTTTTTTTTTTTTGATTTTTTGGCTTTTTTTTTTTTTTTTTTTTTTTTTTAAAGTCCAACAAAAACTGATTAAATTTAACACTTTTCAATGCTCACTGATGGCACAAAACAAAGTGCACCAGTATACTGTCATAATGATGAACATTATGTTGGTGTGCACATTACAGCACATAAGCCACAACATTAAAACCACCTGTGTAATATTGTAAAGGCCCCCCTTGTGGTGCTGAAAGACCTCTGTTGACCCACTGAGGCCTGGACACTGGACCTCTGGGGGTGTCATGTGATGTCTAGGATGTAATTTTGGTGAAT
The DNA here is from genome assembly GCA_015106735.1 of Paratilapia polleni. NCBI lineage: Eukaryota > Metazoa > Chordata > Actinopteri > Cichliformes > Cichlidae > Paratilapia > Paratilapia polleni. Next base: position 9,049 of record VUQI01061859.1, read on the forward strand.
TCTTTGGTCCCCGTGGGTTGGAGTGCAGGGCCTCCATGGATCTGTGGGGACTGTTGGGAGTTTGGAGGCTCGGCCCTGGCCTTGGGTTCTTTGTGTTCCTGGAGCTTTTGAGGTGTGGCAGGGCTGAAACTGCTGACATTGGGGGTGTGCCTGGTTTGGATCGTTGTTTAGGTGGGTGGTATGTGCAAGTATTCATATCCTTGTCCACATCCATGAATACCAGGACCAAAGGTTTTCCAGCAGAATTTTACATCATGGTGAGATGACTGATGTGATTTATTTCACCCGTCAGTGGTTTTAATATTGTGGTTAATCAGTGCAGATTGTCTTTGTTTCTCTCATTAACTCCGGCTGTATTCTGACCTGTTATTTGGTATGTTGATAGCTGGAATATATATTTTTAAGCACAAAATTTACATATTCATGTATTCATATTGAGAACACATTTACTTTCTGGATGTAGGCTATGCATGCGGGGACTGTTGTGAGAAAATTAAGTGTATATATATTCATTCTTAATTAGGTATACATTTCCTCCCCTAACATGATTCCCTTTTGATTAAAAACACTTTGCATGCAAACAATCAGCTGTCGGTCAGTTTCTTTAGAGAGAGAACAATATTTTGGTCCCATGACGGAGAATCTGCTGAGATCTGATTAACACACACGTGGGCAGAGTTTGCAGCAAAAAGGAAAGTGATAGAACAGATGGATCCATACCATCCAACCAGTAAAACCATTTTGTCAGAGGGTAAAAGATCAGTTACTGATGGGAATATGAACCGACAAGTTTCTGATCAAAAACCTCCAACCTGGAAATTACAGCCCCGTCTTTCTCTTTATCATCCTCTTGATGTCATTAAATTTTGATCAAACCGATTAAATCGCCGTCTCGCCTCACTCTCGCCCTTTTCCATTTCCTAAATCAGCACACGTTTCCAGGACACGCAAGGCCATAATATCGTCACAGTTCTGACACGTCCTAATTTGGTCACTGACACGTGTCCTAATTTGTCCATTTTGCCACGGATAGAGGCCGTTCATTAAACAACCGCACGCCGACACATAAGCAACAAGGAGAGTCTGACTGCTTTATATCAGCTTGTGGGGACACGCGTAGAAACGTCAGCTGCTGGCACACACAGCCCGAGTTTCAGCTACAGGGTTAGATAGGTGAACCTTATAATCTCCAGAGTGAATAGTGCTCATTAAGCTGTCGTGTTAAAGTAACGAGTTTAGAATTAAAAGGTTCTATCTGCAAACTGAGAGGCTTTGAGATATCATTAAGATTTAAGGCTGTCACATCCTCAGTATTAAAACTGTTTAATCAAAGACCAATATCACTCTTGGGTTGTAAGATAATCAGGTCCTCAAGAGATAAAACTCAATTTTTTACTTTTTTGGTTAAAATTTAAAGATCGATCTGAAGACATACAAACGTTTTCCCTATTTTATATGACCCAGCTTTATGGTTATTTAGACTGTTGGGTGTGGAGGTGCAGTAAGACTGCCCTATTGTGCAATGAGTAGTTTATAATGAGCCAATTATAGTCAAAGACAAATGAACATACTGAGTTAAATAAAATGGCTTATAATAAAATTACCTCTGGCAGTTTATAAATCATAAACATATAAACAAAGTGATAAGATCGAACTAAAGACTTTTCAGAAATCTGAATATTAAAAACAACGTTTGCAGTAAAGTGCTGCACAGAGGAAAGGACTTTGGCTGAAATGCAAATGCTGATGTGTTTAATGAAAGCCTGAGCCTTTCGATCACTGCTGGAATAACAGTCTGGCAAGAGCTGAGGAGAAAAACAACCTTAAGTTTGATGACGGTGCATTTACACTTAATCCACAGGGTTTTAATAAAAAGTTAAGGGAATTTTCTCAGCCTATAGAAGAGAAACTTAATATACCAATTTGTAAAAAATCAAATATAGTAACTTTGTATGAGCAGGAAAACGATAAACATTTTGTGTGTAGTTGCCTTTTGACTCTTTTCCACATACAAAGAAAGCTAAAATCTGAACCCTTGACTCTGTTATGGTGTGGGGGGCATTGTGTTGGCATAGTTTGGGTCCAAATGTTCCCTTAGCGGGAAGGGTCAACGTAAATTAATAAAAATTTCTATCCTGATGAGAGTGCCGTCTCCCAGGATGACAAGGGGTCAGTTTTTAAGAGTTTTTAAGGATGAAAATCATTGTATGCTATGGAGCAACATGCACTCTCCACCACCACCATTATACCACCAAGTGAAGGAATGTCTTTTGGGAAAATAGTTTCCATCCCTCCAGTATTTCCAGAGACTTGGACAATCGAGGTATATATGTGGTGGCCTAACACCTTGCTAAAACACTTTGTGCATCCATTATCACTCCCAGGATGTAAAATAATGCAAATTTGCCATTTATGCACAAGGTGTCCCTTCGCTCAACACCCACTGTTGGAGTTTCCCAATCATGTTTGTGATATTCATGGACAAGATCTCAAGGCGTAGCTGAGGCAAGGATAGTGCTCGACCTTCGGCAAGCGTTGGGGTGGTTTGCAGGACAGTGAAGCAGCCCGGAGTCAGCACCTCCGAGGCTGAGGCCATGGTTCTCTGTCAGAAAAACGTGGATTGCTGCCTCTGGATTTTGGGAAGAGTTGTTGCCCCAAACAAGGGAGTTCAAGTATCACAGGATCATGTTCATGGAAGGGACTGATGGATTGTTGCAGTATTCACAGTAATGTGGGTGCTGTATCAGACTGTTGAGATTAAGAGAGCTGAGCGAGAACCCTTTGATTTACCCGTGGATCCAACCCTCATCTATGGTCATGATCTCCAAAAGACTAAAAGAAAGACATTGGTGATACAAGCGGCCAAAAGGAATTTCCTATCGGGGCTCACCTTCAGAAATAGGGTTAAGAAATCAGACATCCAGAGGGATCTCTTATTAGAGCCACTCGTCCTTGGCAAAAGAAGCCAGCTGAGGTTGTGCAGGAATCTGATCATGTGAATCCCCTTTTAGGTTTTCTGAGCATGTCCACTTAGCTGAAGACCCCAAAGTAAACGTAGAACTCGCTGGAGAGATCTTACCTCTCATTTGCATTGAGAGCACCTTGGGATTTACCAGAAGAAATGGGAAAACATTGGAGATAAGGATGCCCAGAATACCCTCCTCAGCCTGCTGACACCAGAGGATGGATGGATGGATGAATGGATGGAGTCCTTTTTCACAACAGAGAATGATGCACTGGTTATGGCATCAGTGAGCCAATCTGTCATTTCCTGGTCATCATATTTTAACATGTGGGGTTACTGTTGGAAAGATGCCATTTTACTCCAAATTACTATGTTTTCCTAAAATTAACCAATGAGCAAAAGCAAAAAGGAAGTGAAAACAAAACTAATCAATGACTGGAAAAGAGAAATTAAAGCAAAACCAAACCATCTAAAAGTTGTCCCAGGATGATAAAATATTGGTGAGTTTGTCCTCTAATTTGCTATTAATATTTTGTTTTTGGGGATTTGCTAAAACATTTGATGCCGTCTCTCTTCTTCTGTGTGATGTCTTTGAAAAAACTGAGCACCTATTCCACAGCACTCTCAGCATCTTGCTTTTGTTCCTGTCAAGTTTTAGCACTCTTACTGTAAGCTGAGAGTGATAAAAGCATCAAAGCATCTGCCAGAAGAATGTAATGTTGTTACTAACATTTTAACCCAGTTTAAGTCACACAGGCAGCAGAGATGGAGCGGGGTTTTCTTCTACTGTAACTGTGCTGCTGTGGAAACACTGTAGGTTTTACCCCAAATAAAGACAATTTGAAATTCACAAAGAGGGAGAGCAGATGGAGAGAGTGGGAAAAATGTAACCATGGCAACAGATGTTGGGTCACTGAGTCAGTGAGAGGCCGACGAACTCCACTCTGGATTCTGTGTGTGTGTGTGTGTGTGTGTGTGTGTGTGTGTGTGTGTGTAGGTAACTATTTCTATGTATGGAGATGGGGGGGGGTGTTCCAGAAAATAACAGAGGTGAAACACAGAGGCGATGGAAAACTGTGCAAGTGTGTGTGTCTGCGTGTGTTGACCTTGGCTGTGATACCAGGGAAAGTTTGAGTCAACAAACTGGCAACCGGCCGACCAGCCAACCCCAACCAGCCAGTGCATCATGCACACAAAAACATTCACACCTGAATCTCCTCCCAACACACACGAATACACACACAAACACACCCCTGCCTACAGGTATGACTTTGGTCGTCATGGTAACTGATCTGTGGACCCGCAGAGCTGTGATTCAGCTTCACAAAACAAACTCGACTGGGTACAAACTCCACCCACTTAAGCTCCATAAAAAGTCAGGAGTGTCATGTGTTAGACCCAAACCTGAGGACAGGACGTTGTACTCAGTTACATTTAGGTGACCATAATAAATTGTTTCAGAGAGGAATAAACAGTCCACACCTCGTTAAGTATCAAATGTGGATTAATCCACCACTAAAAACAGGGTCCGATAAATACCATCCTGTTTGTTAAAACAAGTGTCCACACACTCAGCGGCCACTTTGTTACATAGATCTTTGCAAATGCTCTTTAATATCATCAAATGTCTAATCAACCATTCACATAGCAGCAACTCAGTGCGTTTAGGCATGTAGACATGGTCAAGATGACCTGCTCAAGTTCAAACTATCAGAATGGGGAAGAAAGGTGATTTATGTGACTTTGAACGTGGCATGATTGTTGTATGAGACGGGCTGGTCTGAGTATTTCACAAACTGCTGATCTGCTGGGATTTTCCCACACAAACATCTGTAGGGTTTACAGAGAATGGTCTGAAAAAGAAAATATCCAGTGAGCAGCAGTTCTCTGGGTGAAAATACCTTGCTGATGTCAGAGGAGAAAGGAGAGGAGAAATAACCACTCATTACAACCAAGGTATGCAGAAGAGCATCTCTTAACACAACACGTCGGAAGCAGATGGGCTACAGCAGCAGAAGACCACACTGGGTGCCACTCCTGTCAGCTAAGAGCAGGAAACTGAGGCTACAATTCACACAGATTCACCAGGATTGGACAATAGAAGACTGGAAAAATGTTGTCTGGTTTGATGAGTCTCAATTTCTGCCGCAACATTCAGATGAAGAGTCAGAATTTGTATCAAAGGTTCGGGCTGGTGGAGGTGGTAGTTTTTTAATAAAGAAACTTTTTCCACAAACTTTTTTTTTTCACCTTGTGGTACCACATTTATTGCTCCTGATAAAAAAACATTTTCAACATGATTTTACTCCAAAGCAAGGTACAAAATATTCCTTCAGTAAATATTCGTACTGAAGTATTAGTAACTAAACATGATAAGTAGAATAGCATTACAATACACCAGCATACCACTGAAATTTTATTTAGAAACCCTGATTGTAGGATTTTTAACTACAATTTTATTAAACTGGAGATTTTTAATTGATACTGAATTGCATGGAACCAGAGGGCAGTATCTAAAGATGGAATAGTCAACTGAGCTCAGTGAGCTATGAAACATGGCAATTACCAGTAGCAACTTGTAAACTAGGACTATTTTGGGTTTGATCCCACTGATGAAAGTGAGCCAGCCAACATGACCAAAGCTCTGTGAGAAAAGAAGTCTCTTTTCATCAGGTCCTCTAGCAATAATCAATGGAAGTAGTTTCTGGTGTTCTTTTGTATTAATTTCCCAGTGGATTAAAGAAAAATGTTCATGTTAGTAATCAACTTAACCTTTCATTTTTAGGTCGAAACACTGCTAAACTGGGATTTTAGAAGATGTCATCTGTCCCACTTTTCACCTTCCTGCTTTAGAGCACCCACTACATGAAAGCGGTGCACAGGTACTTCAGAGGGCAGAAGACATTGATTGTGTACAACTGGTTTTACAGCAAAGCATTGAACGTGCTGATAACACAGCGGTCTTAGAAACATGTATCAAATATGATATAAATTGTGTTATAGGGTTACAAAATTACTGCATGCTTTTAGAACTAACTGGATTTCCAGATGTGGATTAATCCATCACAGAAAATGGTCCCTAAAAATTATATAAATATATCTGATCAAAAATATCCGTTGATGTTCAACGTTTGAAAAAGGTTTTGTTTTTAAAGATTCATATCCTTTGTAAGAACCACTGAAAGAAAAAAAAAAAACCCATAAGCATTCTTTAAAATGGTTACATTAAGTTCAAAAATAGACTTTTTTTTTTTTTTAGAGACCTACATTTAGACAGAACTCTGTTTCTAAAGCATTTCAGCTGTGTGGCTCCTTTAAAGCCGTAATAGCTGCACTATTACGGCTTTAAAGAAATTATCCAGTGAGCTTGCTTGTTAGATTCGGTTTAAATGTGTAAAGATACGCACGCTGACTTTGTTAAATTGGCACACTTCCTCCCAGCTCGCTGGTGCTTGCTGAGGTTTTGAAACTTGACACACCTCTCTGCCGAGCAGACGTCAACTAAAGTGTTTTAAAAGTTTGGTTTTAAATCCCATGAAGCCTCATTACTGCCGAGACAGAAGGATCCACTCAGACCACCGATCAATACTTGAATCGATCAGCGTTTCCTCAGGTGAACCGGTGTCTGTGTTACTTACAGCATATCTTTGGGAAAATGTTGATCTTTTTCCATCTCCGTCTCCCATGAATTGGCTTTGTCTCCTTTCTTTGCCTCGTTTCTTTAAAATCTATTTTCCATCGTTCGTTCAATTGCTTGTCTTTGATTATGTCGGCAGGATAGGAGTGCGTGTGCACACACAAACACACACACACACACACACCTCTTTAGTGTATATGTGAACACTACTTTCTGTGTGTGAGTGTGTGTGTGTTACATAACGAGTCCTCATCTTGAAGTGACATTAAAATAGCTGCTTCAGCTTCACGCTCCGTCTTCTGTGTCTTTAAAAGCACCAATTAGAGACATTTAATCACTGCACTGGCTGTCCGGACGAGTCACACTCAGTTACACAAAGAGAGAGAGCGATTTCATTTGTCCTCGGAGGTCTCTTGGAAAAACCCTGCCTGTAGGAGGGAAAAAGGCAAAAAAAACCCCCAAAGTTTCTTTTTAGAAACATTTCAAATATTTTTATCTGCCAGTTAAGCCATCAACAGGTGATGATTTTTAGTCATTGTTGCTTGAACACTTGAACAGAGATACTATATTAGAGGTTTGGGGTTGTCTCAGCCCATCAGTCACCATTAATGCTCACCACTTATTAGCCATTAATTAATGTTTGATGATTTCTGCCCTCAAACAGATCAAACTCTCATATAATCCACCTCCCTCTTATTCATCATAAGCACCAGTTTTGTTGATCTGCAGGTTTAAATTTGACATTAGGTTTCAGCTATGTTCGATTTGTTTGAGACATTCAAGCTTTTTAACTGCAGTTCCTCTAATGACCACTTGTGCCTGACTTTAAAAGGGAGTCAGTCCCCAGAGACAGTGTTGCCAGCTTAGCAACTTCGTTGCTATATTTAGCGAGTATTCAGACCCCTCTAGCGACTCTTTTTCAAAAAAGCGACTAGCGACAAATCTAGCGACTCTGACGTGAATGCATGTATCATTCTTACTCTTCTCAACGAGCAGTGGGTGCAGCCGTGGGCCCCTTCACCATCCCAAAGCACTCACAGGCAGCCCAGGAGATGTTCACTCCTTCGTGTCCAGACTGCAAATGAATCAAGCATGGGCGAAGCCGCCACTGGCTGATCCCGATGTAAATGTCTGTCTGTTTTGGGTCACTTTTCCCAAGCCCCGATAAAGGATAAAGGAGGAGGGTTGGAAATGTGAAATTAAAAAAATAAAACAAGAATCAACAGAAGAAAGTTCATTTGTAGTTCTAAACATATTTCAGAATCAGAAATACTTTATTAATCCCCTAGGGGAAATTATGTGGTCACAGTTGCTCTATGACAGTAAAGAACAAGTTAAAGTACTAAAATATTACAAAATAGAATATATTAAAGAATAGCTTTAAAACAAATAGCTCTAATAAATATCGTGATATATTACACAAATTGAATATAAATTGAATATAAATATTAAAGTTGAAGTGCCCCTCTTATAATATTGGCAGTTAGACCTCTGTAAAGGGTGTGCAGATATATTTAGGGTGTTGTCTCTCCCACAACGTTATTCCTCTCTCCTACAGTGTCCATTACAATTACCTATGCATGATCAATTATGCAAATTAGGTGATGACATCATTTAGTGACTTCTGGCGACAGCCAATAGGTACTTTTCTTACTGAGGAGTTGGCAACACTGCATAGACTTTCATGTTAAAATGCTCAACTAAGCAGCATTAACATGTTTACAGCCTTTTCATGCATTCGTGGCAGCTCCTCAGGTTATAAATTTTATAAAGACTCATTTGTTTATATTGCATTAAGGCTTAACATGTGCATTATGAGTGCGTGGCCTCACACAAGCAGTCTATTGATAACTAACTAGCTAGCACGGGCAGTGTTAGCTGATATTTTGCTCTCTGGCACCAAAGCAAAGAGACAGCCGAAATGTCAAACTCGAGGCTTAAACATAGTATTCCAAGAGATGTATTTAGCTTGTATATTTACCAATTACACCATCTTTGTTTTGACTGCTACCATGCTAACATTTGCTAATTAGCTCTAAACACAAAGTACAGCAGAGACCGATGCCATTACTATTGGATGTATTTAATCATAAAGCAAAACACTAAACAAACTGACCTGCTGATGGAGCTACAGGAAAAAATTTGCTGCAATTCATAGTACTCCAGTCAGTTGGAAGAAATGCTACCGATGTGGCAGTGAGTCTTATTCTTGTCTGTCTGACTGTCTGACAGCATCCTAATCAACTCAAGTCAGCTCATGTTTTAAAGCTACACAATGTTTAACCTGACTAAATACAAATATTCAGACTCCAAGATTCAGATTTTTGAGGTACCTTAAGGCAAGGAATAAAACTGAAGGAGCACTCCAATATTTTTGGAAGTCCTTACAAAGAGCCAGATGAGATGGTTTCTCTCAGCAAACTGGATGCACACATTTTAGTTTAGCTTGAAGACTGACAGCACAACTCAATTCATCTCAGCAAAAAAACAAAAACAAAAAACAAAAAAAAAAATGCTGCTGTGCAAAAGCTTTAGGCACTAATGTCTTTAAAGCACCTTTGCCTAGAAGAACTGCCTTTTCAAGGTACTCAGCAGGTAAATTGCTCCGAGCATCTCTGAGAACTTGCCACAGTTCTTGTGTGGATTCAGTCTGCCTCAGTGTCTTTTTCTCTTCATGCAATCCCAGACTGACTCCATGATGTTGACATCAGGCCTCTGTGGGGGTTGTGGCAGGGCTCCTTGTTCTTGTGGTTGACAGAAGGTAGTTTATGACTCTGTTTAGGGCTCATCAGATGTCTTTCTGGTGGCACTGAGTGATTAATCGTACTTTAAACATTGAAACTTTCATCCAGTTAGATGTTATTAGCATTATTTTTTTCACGATTGAATCTTAATTGCAATTGTTCAAACAGATTGAGTTTGATTTTCAAATTGAAAATCACAAATTACAGTCTTTCAGTCCTTAAGAACACACCTACTGCTGCCACCGTTGAGGCTACAGGTCTCAGTGGTTGGTTAACAAGCCCGAGTTGAGTCACTTTAAATCTGATTCCCTCTGTCTCTCTCTCTCTCCTTCTGTCTATTTAACTCAGTGTAAGTCACCCAGACAGTACAGTGATTAAATGTCTCTAATTGGTGCTTTTAAAGACACGGTGAGTGAGTGTGTGTTGGATAATGAGCTCTGTTCTCATGTTGAAGTGACACTAATAGCTACACACTCACACAATAGATGGAGATCACGCACATCTTGAGGTTTTCGAGTTTGCCTTCTGAGAGAAACTGACAGAAAAAAAAACTAGAAATCAATTACACCTCTTTTAAATACATCAGTCTCCTTTTTTTCACATTTCACTCAAAGAAGCACTGTCCTGTGACAAGTTTTGGTATTGGTTCTGAGGCTCTGCACCCTAAGCAGATCTATATACCATCAATCAAGGTGGAGTATTGACTACATACCAGAAGAGAGAAGAGGTTCAATCTGAAGCAAGCTGCTCGACTTTGGCTCTGAATTTTTAGCTCAATTTGCTCAAGGAAGTTCATCCAACAACCCCAACCTGGCCTTTCACGAGGAGCACAGGCCTCGACATCATTCATCCATGTTTCTGTTTTATCTCGCCTCACCAGAATACTGGAATGTTTAAATTAATGCAGGCTATGGATCTGGGCAGGTTGCAGTATTTCAGAGGAGTTTGCAGTTTTTACCATCAGTTTGTCGTGACACAAGTCAGGGGCTGGTTTTCATGGTCATGAGACACACCTCTGATTAGGTTGGATCAAAGGTAGAAAGTCATTAATTTGATTTTAAGCTGATGATACAAATTCACTATGCTGTAGTTATGGGCTGGACAGCAGCCACAGTAGTACAATAACCCAAGTATCATCAAACTATGGAACGGGCCTCACTTGTAGGGCATCGAACCACTACAGCTGGGACATGGAAAACCAGGGACAATTTGGAATGAACTTAACGAATAGGATTATCCAGGAAAATAAACAAGATGCTCATGCTGAGCTTTGTTGCACTAAAATTCAATTTGGATCATTTTTATTCTACATGATTGATTGACGACTGTGAGGCTTTTTCAGCTTTGGAAGTGGGGCATGCTAGAAAATGTTTGTGAACTACAGAATTCACTATCAATCCATGTCCAGCTCCTTAAAACCTTCACCCGGTCCCTCTGGATCGTTTCACAGTTTAAAAACAGGTTCCTGGCTTTCTTCTGTTTCTCCTCACCACCAACCGGTCGCAGCAGATGGCTGCCCCTCCCTGAGCCTGGTTCTGCCGGCAGTTTCTTCCTGTTAAAAGGGAGTTTTTCCTTCCCACTATTGCCAAGTGCTTGCTCATAGGGGATTGTCTGACTGTTGGAGTTTTCTCTCTAATATTGTAGGGTTTTTACCCCACAATATAAAGTGCCTTGAAGCGACTGTTGTGATTTGGTGCTATAAATGAAACTGAATTGAATTGTTTTTATTCTTGGACTCTGGTCATACAGAGCTTTGGTGCAGCCCCTCAGTTCATCCTCTGTCTGAAACAAGCTGTTTTAGCTTCTCTCCCTTTAGGCACACTTTCTTCTGATCGACCTTCCCTTGCAGACTGCAGGTTTGAAAAGCAGGTGGGTGGGGCTTCTTTGCTCTCCTTGTCACTGCTGGTAGCATGACAGTACCTGCAGCCCATTCAAGTTGCACAGGTAGTCCGGCTCCTCTGGCAAGCCACATCTATATGTGCCATCACAAAGAGGTTTGTTGTGTCTCCCAGCACAGTCTCAAGAGTGTGGAGAAGATACTAGGAGACAGGCTGTTACAAGAGGAGAGCTGGACAGGGCCATAGAAGGGCATCAACCCAGCAGCAGGACCGGTATCTGCTTATTGGTGTGAGGAGGAACAGGAAGAGCACCGCCAGAGCCCTACCTCCAGTGGACTACTCATGCATATTCATTTCTGACAATTTGGTCAGAAACAGACAGTTTTTTGAGCAGTGTACATCAGATCTGCTCTCAGCTGGTTTATTCCACTTTAACCTTTATATATATGTATGACTGCTTGAGAGCTCACTATAAATGAGCAAACCTGACTTGTATCTTGGTGGCTGTGATATAGCAGTAGGTTGCCTCGCCCACTAATTGCAGGGTTTACAGACTGATCCTCAGCCCCCATCCAGATGGCCCTGGAGGAACCAATTTAGCCTTTTTTTAACTGCAGCCTGCAAGTCAACATAGTGCACATAGCAAAATAGGTGATAGTTATTGGTTGGATATCTTCGCAGTTTGTTGGAGAAAACCTGCAAAGCAAAACGACACTGAAATTGAAGGGGCTAAATTTATTTGACAAGCCATCCACTGATACATCCATCCATATTCTGCTGCTTATCCAGGTCTGGTTTGCAGGAGCAGTCTAAGCAGAGATGCCCAGACCTCCCTCTCCCCAGCCACTGCCGCTACCGCTATAGCTTTCCCAGGAAGGCCAAGAGACATAATCTCTCCAGGACATCCTGGGTGTGCCCTGGGGTTTCCTCACACCTTACCTAGGAGGAATCCAGGAGGCATTCTAGTGAGATCCCAAACCACCTCAACTGGCTCATTTCAATGTGGAGAAGCAGCACTCTTCTCTGAGCCTTTCCTGATTGAGCTGACCTTATCTCAGGGTGAGGAGCTCAACGAGGCTTTAAATGTATATAAAGGCTGCATTTTAACATATATACTTTATACAGTTTCACATATTGTATATAGCCAGTGAAACGGCACATTTTGCAAACTTTTAAGTGCAAACATAAGCACACTTACTGCAGGTTACTGCATAGAATAATAACAGTAAAACATTTTGAAATGTCTCTAAAAGAGATGCAACAATGACAAATAGCAGCAGCCGCTCCAGTGAGATTTGGCTTTGAAGCGACACTCCGATTGCACGGCCCCACAGCTAGAAGGAAAAAGCTGTTTAAGCACGTCCACTAACTATTCGACACAGTTCTTTGTTTTAGTTGAACGACAGCGATTTGCTTGTTAACCCTTAACCTGATGTTGTCTCCTCAGCTGCAGAGGGTTTCTGCCCTCCTCTGTGAAATCAATTCACCTCAGTATCTCCTCAGAATCTGAGACACCAAGTCTCATCTGTGACTGTCGTCCTCTAGCTGTTTGGAAATAATCCCTTTAAACTCTTGCTTAGAGGTCCTGGATGGTTGGGCTCTGCTTTGCTCACTGCTGGAAATAAATTCCTCACCTCTGGCTGTTTCCCAAACTGCTTTGAAACAGAGACGGTGTCCTAAAGAGACCCAGCGCTCATCCATCCTGTCCTTTGAACCGCAGACTGGGCTCCAAATTACCTTTCAGTGGTGAGGTCATGGAAAGAAATTGTAGCTAAAAGACTTTGGAGGAGGATAACAGTGATAACATCTTCATTCATTTTCCATCTTTTCTGTGCCTGCAGTACAAAGTCAACAGAGAGAATGTACTCTGAGCATCTTTAAAGGATAGAAAAACATTAAGAGGACCTGATAAGTACAGAAGAAAGGTTTCTATTTAGCATGCAAACTCCAATAAATGTCATTTCACAAATAAGATAAAAGTAAGTCATGACTTTTCACTTGTTTTTAGTGTAAAATTGATGGTTTAACCAGTTAACATTTAAGAGATCCTTAGTGCTCCACTTGCAGGTGGGGTATCAAGTCTCTTACATGCATTTTGGCTTTACAGTTGTTCTGATATAAGAGTTCCCTTTGGGTGTGTCAAACAGGTGAAACTACCATATAAAAAGGTAGACGTGAACCTCACTCAGATCACTGGCAACCTGGTGGAAAAAATTAAATGCTCAAACTAAACATTTTACAATGCCCTGCTATTAATCACAACACTGATTTAGCTGGTTTGGACTTATTGTGCTTGAGTCTGTGAAATGACTTAATTATTTTGCCAGTTAGCTGACGACTAAGCCGAGTTATGCAGTCGAAGGAGAAGTGAATTTTGTGTCACAACCACAGCAGAGTTTCTATTGGCCCAGAGATAATCTGCAAGAGTGTAAAGGACAGAATATGCTTTTTTCTTATTAATAAACAAGTATATTAATAATTGGTTCCCATCGACTCTACTTTTACAGCCATGGGACTAGCAGCGTTAGACTGAGTGAAATGAGTATTTTAACAGCAGAACAATCATTTCATATTACCAGTAAACTCACGTGCAACAGCGGATTTACACTTCTGTGTTAATTCTAGTCAACCGCAAACCCTTCTGAAACCCTACACCGTAACCTGACGTGCACCTTCACTAGAAATGTAACTACAGGTCACCGATGATGCAGCCCGCACAGGTATAAATGCTGGAAATGGAGCCAGCCACATGCGTAGGCCACATCGTAGGCTCCACATAGATTCACCGCAGAAACATCATTCAGGCATAAGAAGTAAACTCAGTTTTTAATATTGGCCAAAAAGGCCCCTGTGAATCTCAAAGAACTTGAATGATGTGAATGTTAGAAAAATGTGAGAAAAAAAAGGTCCCCCTTTTTCTTCAATACTGGTGGTGTTATTTCCCCAGCCTATATTCTTTATTTGATTCCAACATTGAAATATTCCAATAATGCCATGCATTCATGATTGCACCATTCATCAAATGGAAATACTTCAGATGCCCGCTGGGAATCATTTCACATACATTTCTCCATTGTTGATAAATTCAACACCTTTGGGATCTCATCAGAAACTGGAAATGTGTGTTTTTCCTAAGCTATACAATGTTCTGCAGGGTAAAATAGGTTCAGTTTCTTTTTATTCTGTGAGGAAACTTTGTAAGGTCTGCTGAAAAAGAATGTCTTCTTCACTTTATTGAATATTAATGCTAAATTCCTTCAAACAGCTCTGAATGAGGCGGATGACTGGAAGAGACTCCGGCTCTCATCTTCACTGAGGCAGCAGCAGGCAGACAGCTGACTGGCCTGCAGCTCTGTGCGCGTGTATGTGTGTGTGTGTTTTAATGTGTGCGCTCGCGAGCGTGTGCATCTCAGTCTAGTCCATCTGCTGTTGTGTGTCACCCCGAGGCGAAGGCATGAGAGAAAGAGCCAGGGACAAAGAGGGAAAAAAAGACGGACCGAAAGAAAAGATGAAAAGATACACAAGTAGAGGAATGTAGGTGTGTGTTTCTATGTGTTTCAGTGCGTGTGCTGGACCTCAGGCGGTGCTGTCTGTGTCTCTGTGGATCCCAGATGGAGCCAGAACTCTACAGAGCACATTAGTCCACTTGGCGTGTTCACACACACGTTCAGACACACTCAGATATTCAGTGTAATTCTCCTGACAGTCCGATCACCTGAGCCTCTGCTCGCTCTGCTGCTGCAAGATTTCTGCTCCGCTGGAACAGTCAAATAAATTTCTACGGAAGCCCAGAGAGGCCCCTTATCGCTTCTTTAGTTATCTCGACTTCACGATTGAAAAGAACGAGAGGAAAAACTAACTCCCAGGCTGGGACTGAGTTTGGGCTGAAAGTGAAGGAGCTCAAGTATCTCTGGGTTTCATTTGCAAGTAACAAGCAAGTGAAGTGGAGGAGGCGAAAAAATAGAGGGAACAAATATATTAAAAAAAAATTTAAAAAAGGGATGGATGCATAAATTTCAGACTTTGTTTAGACTTGGATTCTAAAACTTGATTTAATAATACAATATACTGTATAAGCCCTCCCCTCTCATCGCTCTCCTGGTGTATTTCTTTACAAATGAAATCCTCTCGAATTTCTGTTTCTTTGCCTTTTTTTGGTAGAAGTGAAGAAGGACTGCTTGGCAGGTAGGAAGGAAAGGCCAGGAGTTCGAATTTCAACTTTACCCAAGAAATCAGATGTCCATGCTCAAGAGGTGCAGCTGGTATTATATATTTATTTTATATTGCACCAGTTCACAGCAACAGTCATCTCAAGGCCCTTTGAATTGTACGGTAAACTCTACAATATTAGAGAGGTAACCCCGATGATCACACGATCCCCTGTGAACAGCACTTGGAGACAGTGGGGAGGAAGAACTCCCTTTTAACAGGAAGAGATCCACCTGGTGAAACCAACTGGGGGTTGAGGGGAGGGGGAAGACAGAAGAGAGAAACCGAGACCAGGAACCAGAGTTTTGGTCCAAAAATGCCCCCTTTCCCTCTAAACTACTGTTTGGAGAATAGTAAGAGGAGAAAGAGACAATCCTGTAAGTTCAATATGGACTTTCAAACCTTTATCTCTTATTTTCTTTAGGAAACATTTCATGGGTTTTGTGGTTGTTGGGGAGAAGATACTCTGTGAGCCAACCCAACCACCTTCACTGCTGACATTTTCATAGATGTTCCACTTTTACTTCGTGCTCTTGAGCATGCATTTAAGTTAACCATTTAAGCTATAAGGGCTAAAACATAGAAACTGAGCTTAGATTCGTTACATTAATGAAAGATGTTGACAACAGTGAAAATGTGGAATAGAATTTCGTCAGTGGATTTCATAGTTAATCTTAAATAATTTGAAACTGCTAGCATCGCGTTACTGTTAAATCTAAATACTAAAACTCAAAGATTTCTTGTGTTGCAAACAGAATATAGGCAGTTTACTCTGTGTTCATGACTCTCTGTAGATTTATAGATATATATTTTATTATATTTCATGGAGCAGCAGCTTGTGGCTTTTCCATCCTGCTTTTTCTAAAGTTCAGCAGTACAGAACAGAAACACATCTTACATCTGTTGAAACAACACTAGATTTTTAGATACGTTTTTTTAGATTATATCCTTTAATGTTAAATGATGGACACATTTTTGAACATGAAAAATTAAGAAAGTCACTAATGAACTTCCACAGCACTATTAAATGCTCTCCTGCACCTGGGAGACTTTACACAGTTATCACACCTGCTAAGTAACTAGAAACCGGCTGATACAACTCAGTGTGTGCAGCAATAACCCATCTGCTGTTGTCACCAGCAACATCTCTGAATGGCTTACCTTCCTAAAACTTGGGGTTTGCAGTTGTTGCTGCCTCTGTTTGCAACTTCAGCTAGTGCTCTGCTTGAGGACAATGCGGTAACTTAAAGTTCAGATATAATACAGCCAACACTTTTCCATGAGCAGGTGTAAGAGAAGAGCTGAATCCATACTTGAAGGGACTTGTCCATGTCACACATGTGCTGCAGCCACCAGGGTTCAGGAATTTCCTGTGATTTCAAAGTGTCTCCTGGAACTGCATTACTTTCCAGAGGATTTCAGGGATTTCTCACCATATATAAATTGTGCTTTAACACACCATAAAATGCAGTGGAGCAACAGGCGGGTAAATTTACTCAAGCACAATTTTGAGGTAGCCTATTTATTTATTTATTTTATACTTCAGAAGGAAAGAGTCTATTTATTTAAGAAATATAATTACCAGTCACTGTTGGGACCTCCATGCATTGTTGCTCCTCATCATAGTTATTAGCAACTCAGTCAAAAAA
>VUQI01061860.1:0-10741 GCA_015106735.1 Paratilapia polleni
ATAAGTAGGACTGCTTTCTTGCATTTGCGTAATATCTCTAAAATTAGAGGCATCCTGTCTCAGAGTGATGCCGAAAAACTAGTTCATGCATTTATTACTTCTAGGCTGGACTATTGTAATTCATTATTATCAGGTTGTTCTAAAAGCTCCCTGAAAAGCCATCAGTTAATCCAGAATGCTGCAGCGAGAGTACTGACAGGGACTAGAAAGAGAGACCATATTTCTCCCATATTAGCTTCTCTTCATTGGCTACCAGTTAAATCCAGAATTGAATTTAAAATCCTTCTCCTCACATACAAAGTCTTAAAAAATCAGGCCCCATCATATCTTAAAGACCTCATAGTACCATACTATCCCAATAGAGTACTTCGCTCTCAGACTGGAGGCTTACCTCTACTTTTAAGACTAGGCTTAAAACTTTCCTTTTTGATAAAACTTATAGTTAGGGCTGGATCAGGTGACCCTGAACCCTTAGTTTCCCTTAGTTATGCTGCAACAGGCCTAGGCTGCTGGGGGGTTCACATGATGCACTGAGTGTTTCTTCTTCACTCTCCATGTGTTTATACACCACTTTGAATTTTTCATTAGTAATTACTAAATTCTGGTTCTCTCTCCCATGGTGTGTTTTTTGCCCTGTCTCCCCTCACCCCAACTGGTCGTGGCAGATAGCTTGTTGTGATTTGGCGCTACATATATATATATATATATATATACAGTATGTATGTAAATATATATATACACATACTGTATATATATAAATAAATATACTATATATATATATATATATATATACTGTATATATATAAATATATATATACTGTATATATATAAATATATAAAAGTGAATTGAATTGAAGTGAAGTGAACTGAAATCTCTGAGGAACGTTTCCCTTCAGAACTGCCTGAAGGCAAAGGGGGGTCCCACCTAGTGCTAGCAAGGTGTACCTAATAAAGTGTCTGGTTAGTGTACATGGCAAATGAAGAGTGGATTCAGACAAAAATGGTACTGAGTTTTGCTTCAGCACAAACAGTAAAAGACCTGCGCACAGAAAGAAATAATGAAGAAGGAATAAAGGGACTGAGGAACGACGTTTACCTCCATGGCAACTATTTGTTCTCTTTGATGTTGAAGATGGCTGTTTCAGTGTCTTGCTCTACTTCAAAGGTCTTTTCCTACTGCACATCAGCAGCCCTAAATTACACTATTAGTCATGGAACATAGTGGACTGCAAGCTTACAAACCCTTAGTCATTCAGCAATCTTTGATAGAAAGTAAGTCAGGAGGTGAGCAATCTGCATGAGCACTGGACAAAACACAAGTAAACTGAACAACTGTGTAACTACAGGCTAATTGGAGACATATCTTTTCACATCATCTAAAAACTCTAAGCACAAAAATTGTTAGTAAAGATTAGAGCTGTTTAATTTTTTTTAACTACTACCTGCCTGCATTAAAATGTATCATTCTTATAATCACAGTCTAAAATTAGAAACCGGTAGATACTCAGTGACATCTTCAATTACCAAGAAAATTTGACACACAATGATGGAATGCATACCGTTATATACAGTCAGCTCAATAATTTTTGGGACGAAAAAGTGCAGACTTTCAGCTTTAATTCAAGGGTTTTTAAGGATTTTTTGCATTAACTGTTAAGGAATTACAGACATTTTTATACACAGTCAAAATAATGGAAAGTTGACTGACACTTCAATCACATGTGGGTTATTTGATTTAAAATGCATGGTGGTGGTGTACAGAGGCAAAACTACAAAAATTGTGTCTTCGTCCCAAAAATTATGGAGCTGACTATATAGCACAAGATGTAAAGGGTTGCATTCACACAGCACATCTTGACAGCTCCACTACAAGTGATTTATAGCTGTAATAGAAGGTGAGAAGCACTTGACTTGACTTAGCAACAGAGCTTAAGGAAGTGAAAAACAAGGTGAAGGTTACAGAAATGGTAATTACTGGATTTGGTGAAGTGTTGTGGTTAAAAAGAAAAGCCATCTAGCAGAAGAGTCAAACTAATACAAACTGCAGTTTTAATTGCATCCTTGGGGCTATTTTCAAGGACTGTCTCTTAATAGCTACATTTTTTCGAAATAATAACTTAACAATGTCAAATACATAAATAACTATGTTAATAAGGACCATCAAAAACATCTCAGTGGCGCTCTCATATACAGTACATCTTCAAATTACAAGGAGGCAAAATTTACTACTTACTACTACTAAGGCTTCAACTGCCTAAGAGCTGGTATATTCTAAAGGGTAAAAAAAACTACCTCATAGGTTTCTTGTCACAGTAATAAAAGAGAGAGGTAAGGTAACATAGTCCATAAGCATTAAAGCCCATGTATAGAGCAGGTTGAGACAGATGGGTTGGTTGACAAAATATCAAACTTTAACATGGGGGACTGCTGTTCGTTCCCCACTTAAACTAAAAAGTAAAGCGTCATTAAAATTTGATTATCCCATAACCTTAAGTATGTGTACAAAAAAAAACCTTCTATGGTTGTTCAGATGCATATTTTCACATTTAAGAGAACAAACCACCTTTGAACCATGAGAGAGGTTACTATCTCCTGCCAAAAACAACCAGTGGTTACCATGACTTCAGTTTTAAGGGTGTGAAGTAAGGGTAAGGGTATGACACTGTACCATCTCCATGAGAAGGTCAGTTCAATCTGCTAATTTAGTAAAAATCAAGACAAACCAAGGAAGACCATGTAATAAGAAAGGTAGCTACTGCTTCCAGACACCGCTTTTCCAGACAGACTTTTCAATGGACTTTGGAGGCACCAGAGAAAATTTCCATTAACTGTCGAGAACTGTGGAGTTTGGATTTCTGGCAGTTTAGAAGCCTGGCAGTTCAAACCCCTGCTATACAAATCAGGATAGTGGTGGGGGACCCCATTGCTCCAAGTTGTAACTTTCCTAAAAGGGATTCCATTTTAAGATATTGTTTTGTATAAATAGATAAAGCGTATTATTAGTATTTTTTTTTTACTGTTTTATTGGTAATTCATTTCTTTCTTCTCAGACGTTATGGCACAGGCAAATGTGGACATCTCAGACTGTAACCAGCTGTTAACATCTGGGAATGAATGATGTATGTTTACAGTGCTGAAAATCTAGTTTTTCATAAAGTGTAAAGCAAGATAATTTTTATGGTTGTATTCAGCACTTTTTTAAAGCCTGCCACATATATGAACAGGTGATCATATATCAATATATATTTGAACATATCCGAACAGGTGTTCTGTGTTTGAACTAAACCTTACAAACCTTACTTTGATTTGCTACACAGGTATTATCTACTTTTATGTGCAGTAATCATTAACTAGTCTATTATCTTGAAAAGCAGAAGACATCTAATACTGTGAAGAAATTCTTACATGCATATGGCTGCACATGTTTTACAGTCTCAAGTATTTACATTTCATTAATAAAATCAATAGTATGTTTTTTCATTGTGTGAATAACAAACACTGGGCTACAATTTTTTTAAAGCCCTGTGTGTGTTCTTCTCCAGCCTGTTTGTGTGTGCATGCAAGTCTGTGTGTGTCAGCAGTATTGTCAGGGCTGTCAGTCCAGATAAACAGAGATTTGACACGTACAGAGAAAGACAGACAGCCAGCCACCATTCTGACACATATAAACTGTCTCTGCTCTCTGTCTCTGTCTAATGCCCACAGGAAGTGGTGTGAAAAACCAACAGCGATGCAGCAAACAAACAGCATCTGATTCATCTACATTATCTCCCACATACACACACACACACACAATTTAACTCAATTCAGTTTTATTTATATAGTGCCAATTCACAACAGTCACAGCCATTTTTTTTATTGAAAGTGTGACGACGCCTGCCCCTTGTCCTCAACCTTTTCTCTACATGTGTTTCAGGTCTTTGGTGGGTGGGGCAGGGCTCGTCAGTGCCAGCTGGGTACACCTGGGCCCTGTGTTCCCAGACTTTAAATTTGTGGCTGGCACACTTTCGGCTCCTGCTCACCAACCTGCCGGCCATTGTGCTATGCGTTGAATTTTTTTCCTTTAGTTTCTTTGTTATTTTCTTCATTTACAACACTTACACACATCTCCATGCACATGCACACCCTACACCACTGATTTTACTGATTTGCACACTTCATTCCTAATTCAGTTATTTAAGTTTGTTTAATAAACTATTTGTCAGAATGGCCAAACGGCATGTCTACCTTTTTGTCATGGCCTCACAAGCCAGGTTGTGACAAAAGGTACAGACCCAACAATCAGACGATTCCCTATGAGCAAGCACTTGGTGAAAGTGGGAATCTCCCTTTTAACAGGAAGAAACCTCCGGCAGAACCAGGCTCAGGGAGGGGCAGCCATATGCTACGACCGGTTGGGGAATGAGGGGAAAGAGAAGAGAAAGAAGAGCATAGGGATACGGGACAAAACATAAACTGAAATTTAATGACATAAGTGCGTAAGTATAGTATGGGATGGTTCAGAGTCACCTGATCCAGCCCTAACTATAAGCTTTATCTAAAAAGGAAAGTTTTAAGCCTAATCTTAAAGGTAGAGAGGGTGTCTGCCTCCCGAATCCAAACTGGGAGCTGGTTCCACAGGTCACAGATTCAAGTCCCAAAGGACCTGTATAGAGCTCAGGAATCGCAATGCATTCTGGGTAGTCACAGCCATGATGTTGTTCATGCAAAACCAAAACAAAGACAGACACTACAGGTAATAAGGAGGAAAACACACTAATGAACACTGAAAAAAAACCACCTAAATAACCTGTGAGAAGATCAGCAGCACGATATGATGGAGAGAAGCTAAACAACAAGCCAAATGACTGTTATTAGGAGAAAATAATGATAATAGGAGGGGTCAATTCATATGAAAACAAAGAATGGTCACTTTATTTTTAGGAGCTACGGATGCTCAAGCTGGCCAACATTTTCTCAAAACCCATTTGTGGTGAGCGCCTACACATCACACAAGTTAAGAATTATAAATGGCTTCAAGCTCGCATTCAGGCCTGTGGGACTCAGTCAGGCACTCTCAGCCACTGAGCCATGATTCTGTGTTACATGCAGACAAACATTTTTTGCATCTCTTGCCCTGCAAAGACGCTTTGTATATGGTTTATTTTACTTAATATACTTAATGCTGAACTGTAATTTTTGTCTTTTTTAAGTCTGCATTTCAGTTTATAATTTTACATCTCATAGCACTGCATACACACCTATAAAGTATAATGTTTTACTTGGTATTTAATATTAGACTGTAATAATATCCTTATGTGTTCCACCTTGCACTAAACTACTGTGAATCTTAAAATGAAAGTCATTCAGATATGAAGTAGTTTTATGTCATTTATTATGGCACAATGTTTCATTACAACACTTTGTGCTCTAGTGCAACAGCAGGTGCAGGAGCTTGTAGTGTCTCTGTTCTCCGTTGATACCGGTCAGAGGTAGCCACAACAACTTCTGTATGTCCAAGGTATAACGATGGTACCCATTCAGGATCACACTGTCGCATTTCATAAGCTGGTTTGCATAAAACAGAAGCATGAAGATTTTGTTTGCGTTAGGTACGTTGCAGCCAAGGGTGGCCCAACCAGTTATTAGGTTTAGGGGGCAGTTACTTTTTCACAGAGGGCAGGTAGGTTTGGATATCTTTTCTCCCTTAATAAATGAAATCATCATTTAAAAACTGCATTTTGTATTTACTCAGGTTATCTTTGTCTAGTATTAAAATTTGTTTGATGATCGAATACGTGACGATTATGCAAAAATCTAAGAAATCAGCAAATACTTTTCCACGGCACTATAAGTACAAATAATCCCTGTAAACCAAACACTCAGTTTTTTCTACTCTTGTCTCTGTATGATGTCATATCCCAAATATGATCATATCTAGCACAAAGCTCTGGCTGTGAAGAAAAAAACCCACTCATGTGTTGTTCAAATGTTCTGTTTACAAGGGGCAGCCAATCAAAAGAAACCTGGCATAAAAGGAGAGGAAAGGGAGCTAAAATGGCTTGTTTCCCACAGAAGATGAACTGAGGGACTGCAACCATGGCACAGTGTAATATAAACAAGGATTATATTTTTAACTGTCAATTATACAAAGCTACTCTAGTAGAGTCCAAGAAAAAAGATGTGCTGGAAATTAGTATAATATATACCCTTGAAACATAATTAGCTAATGCAGAACAGTTGCACGAAAATATTTAATAGATTTATTGTAATACAAATTTTTGCTGAGTCATTTTCCATGGATCACTGCAAACTCAATGTCACTAAATAAGTTACTTCATATCTCTTCATTTCTTCTTTATTTACTCTAAAAAAAAAAAAATCAAAACCAATCGTTAACAGGGTAGAGACATAAACCTACAACATAACACCCCATCACAGCACCCCAATCCAAATAACAGGGTGCTGGGTGTTCTGAAGTGCTATGCTGATGCCTGCTTGGGGAATAACAATTAGTAGTAATTATAGGAGGTTGGGTAGCAGGCCTCACAGCTGTCAGCAGGACACAGAAGGTGACAGGGCTCTCATTTGCATCTGAAAGCTTCAATAAGGACATATTGTATTGCGAGTGGCGCGATAATAAGCCACGCAAAAGGGAAAGGGAATTCATTTGTGGGGAGGTGGGATCTGTTCTGGTGATTTTTCTTTTTCCCCAGTGTACTAGTGTGGTGGCTAGCTGATTTCATACAGCAAGTAGCAGACAGAGACACAGAGAGGGGAATAATGTGAGATAGACCATATGATTTATCAAAACCAATGCTATTTTTCAGGGGAGAGAAGCAAATTGCTACTGTATGTAGGGAGTAAATTTAATTTAGTAAGCAAATGTGTACAGTACTGTGCAAACATCTTGATCCACTCCTCATTTCTGTATATTTCGCTTCCAAAGAGACAGACTTTTGGGTAATTTTTAAAGTGGTCTTAAGCTATAGTTCTTTAGGCTTTCTGAAGATCTTTAAAAAAATTTCTTTGGACATTGGCTGCTTTTTCACACATTTTGAGCCCAGTCCCTGTACTTGACCATTTTCAGAGGAATGTTTTTTTTGTTGTTGTTTGTTAAGCCTCTTAACACTGTCCTGTGAACCATTCAAGCATAAAAAAACCTAACTCAAGGGACGAACCAGTATTGTATCTACACATAACAGACAACTTAAAGAACCAATTTAAAATTGTATCTTTAGGCAGTTTGTTGCTAGCAGCCTGTCACAAAAACACATAATTTGTTTCCATTTCTTTAGTTGACTCTATAAAATTTTTTTTTTTAAAAAGCCAAAGATAAAGTTTGACAGGCATAAAATTGTATTTTTGCACTAACAAGGTGATTCCCAAAGAGCTATTAGCCAAAAACTTGGCATGGTCTGTAGTGTGTCCTTTGACACACTGCACACGATGCCAAGGAGGAGGAAACTGGACAAGTGGAGGACAGAAGAAGTGGTAGACCTAAAAACTATCTACAGCAGATAAAGAGTAATGTCCTTAAGAAATAGGGGGAAAAATCCAGCAAATACCTGACACAGGACCTGACATCAGCATCTGGCCCTTCAGTTGATCCATCTACTGTTTGCTAAAGCCTCATCAGAAATCGTCTCAATGGTGGCTGTCAAGAAGCCATTCTTAAGGAAGGGAAACTGGGTGAAAAGGCTAAGGTACACCAAATTACACAGACCTGGACTGAAAACCAGATCTTGAAGGGGGAGGTCAGGATAGAGTGTATGCAGCCACCTGTAAAACACGGTGGAGGCTCTGTCATGGTTTGGGGCTGCATTTCAACCAGTGGTGTGGGGGATCTTTTCAAAATTAATGTCATGGTTCTGGGTTTTGGACCCAGGGTTTTGTGTTTTTGGATTTTCAGTTCTTTAGTATTTAATGTTCTCTGTTTAGTTTTGTTATTGTCGTTCTGAGTTCTTAGTTTATAGCTTTCAGGTTTTTGTTTATTTCTGTTATTATAATAATGCCCCTATGTTTATTCCTTAGATCTTGCTACTTTTATTATCTGGTTTCTGTTAGTGTTTGGAGTTGTAGCTTATATGTGATTCCTTATGTTTGAGCTGACTCCGCCACCCCTGTATCTTGTTGTCAAGTCTCCATTGCCTATTTAGTCACTTCCTGTTTAATTTCTTGAGTCCTTAGCTGTGTCCCAATTCAGGGGCTGAATCCTTACTATGTAGGCCGCATCCTGCAAAGGCTGTAAAGACCACAAAGTCCGGAAGTGAATGGGTCCTAAATGGGATGGTCTAGACAGAGCCCTTAATGGTAAGAGTCACGTTATGTCCAGTCACTCCAATGGACCTTCTTTTTTTTTTTAAACAGCAATGGCGGATCACGGCCTCGCAATAGTTCACAGAAGTTAGCAACTTATGCTAGCTGCGCCATAGAGATATAGCAGCAGAGAAGTGGAAGATTCATTTTTAAAAGGTAAGAACAAAACTATATGTTATCAGCACACATAAATCAAATTCACTTCTGTATTAAAACATGTTAGTGGATTATTCACCAATGAATTCATCAATTTTGGACATGATAATTGATGCTAGAATAGGCTAGCAAACACAAAATAGTAACCAGGAACAACTAATTAATTGTAAATTGTTTTATCTTAATATTATTTCATTCAACATTATGAAATCAGAAAAAAGACTTCAAAATGTTACTGTCTGTATTATGTTACAGGTCAGCTGATGGCAGAAGCAGAGGGAAGGTAGAGGACTCAAATGAGACTGAAAACACAAGGTCAGTTTAAAATGTGCCACGAGCTCTGAAAAAAATAATTATATAAGGATAAATGGGGATTATACTACATTCTTAAAAGTTTTATTCTACTGTATTAGGTATGTTATCACACTAATCATGTATTACAGAATTACTAAATATTGATTCCACAAATTCATAGTAACTGATGACACTTGTCACACTTTAACATCAACAGCAAATTAAATTACATAATTTAAATTGGGTAATTAAAAAACACACCTAATCTCCTGATACATTTACCTGTCTAAGCCTACACAAGTGTGTCCAACATTTTCTCTCTCACTCAATACAGGAACCACGGGGGGATTCAGCCTAAAGACTGCCTACAGTGAGACAGCACCTTGACCCTGAGACTAAGCTGTCTGACTTTTGCAAACTTTACCTGCTTCTTATTCCTCATTGTCTGGTGTTTGTTTGTAAGGAAAAAAAAAAGTTCAGTGGTGCTTGAATATAATTCATTTACGTATTTGTTGTTGTTTTAATCCATAGATAAGATTGTTCTTTCTTAATTAAGCCAACCATTTTTCTCCTCTTGGTGTCAGTGGGATAATTGTAAATGTATACTGCTATCTCTGAGTGAGTAAAGCATCCCCATGCAGCACACAACAGCAGAGACTGTATGCAAGCATAACAGCAGTGAAAGGACGCACAAAAACTGTGTGACATGCAATTCATTTTTCCTAGTTTATTAGAGATTTATGTAATTAATTCATTGTGGTAACTAATTCCACAGTAAAAGAGAAAACATATATAAAACAAATGTGTTTTTATGTGAAGAAATAAATGTGTTAAACATACAAATATGCATTAATAGCACTAAAGTGTCTTAATAATACTAATAATAATAACAAATGTCTTATAATGCCTGTTAATGACATGCCTGGTGACATGATACATGGTAATGTGTTCTAATTTAGTAGTTCAATTCAATTCAATTCAATTCAGTTTTATTTATATAGCACCAATTCACGACAGTCACCTTAAGGCCCTTTATATTGTAGGCTACAGTATTAGACAGAAACCCCCTATGACCCCCTATGAGCAAGCACTTGGCAACAGTGAGAAGGACAATCTCCCTTTTAACAGGAAGAAACCTCCACAGAACCAGGCTCAGGGAGGGGCAGCCATCTGCCATGACCAGTTGAGGGGGAGGGGAAAAGAAGAGAGCAGAGGGAGACAGGACAAAAAACACACTATGGGAGAGAGAACCAGAGTTTAGTAATTACTAATCATTAAATGCAATAGTGGTGTATGAAGACATGGAGAGTGAAGAGAGGTGAGTGAGAAAGAAATGCTCATCATGGGAAGCCCCCAGCAGCCTGAGCCTATAGCAGCATAACTAAGTTATGATTCAGGGTCACCTGATCCAGCCCTAACTATAAGCTTTGTCAAAAAGGAAAGTTTTACAATTAGTCTTAAAAGTAGAGAGGGTGTCTTTCTCCCAAATCCTAACTAGGAGCTGGTTCCACAGGTGAGGGGCCTGAAAGCTGAAGGCTCTGCCTCCCATTCTACTTTTAGAAACTGTAGGAACCACAAGTAAGCCTGCAGTCTGACAGTGAAGTGCTCTCTTGTGATAGTATGGTACTATGAGGTCTTTAAGATATGATAGAGCTTGATTATTCAAGATTTTGTATGTGAGAAGGATTTTAAATTCAATTCTAGACTTAACTGGTAGCCAATGAAGAGAAGCTAATATGGGAGAAATATGGTCTCTCTTTCTAGTCCCTGTCAGTACTCTCGCTGCAGCATTCTGGATTAACTGAAGGCTTTTCAGGGAGCTTTTAGAACAACCTGATAATAATGAATTACAATAGTCCAGCCTAGAAGTAATAAATGCATGAACTAGTTTTTCAGCATCACTCTGAGACAGAATGCCTCTAATTTTAGAGATATTACGCAAATAGAAGAAAGCAGTCCTACATATTTGTTTAATATGCGCGTTGAAAGACAT